>SKCR01021750.1:0-255705 GCA_019454045.1 Zanthoxylum bungeanum | reverse complement strand
CTCAAAAATAATTTATATTATGTAACACTCATCCCACGATGTAACAGTAGTTGGGATTTTCGGTCGTTACATGATCTCTCACCTTTATAAATGAAAGGACATAACCTGTCATGCAGGAGTTTGTAATACTGTAACATCCCGCCAGAGGCAAGATGCTACCGACAGGAGACAGGATAACCCATATCCTTGAGCCTCAAACTAACAAGAAAAAGACATGGCAAACTCTAAAATTTTGACAACTTATATTAAACATAACATACAAAAGGATCTCCACTCCAACCAAAACACATCAAATCTTAATAGCAAAAGGCTCATGTCCACAATTGCATGTACAACTCATAACACTCTTGTACATATTTATGACAATGTGCAATACACGACACAATACAAAAATCAGAAATACAAACTTCTTTACACAAATACATTTCCCATGAAACTAAAATGGGTGATCTCTCATCTCGAGCTTAATCATCTAGGACTTGATAGTTGACCAATCTGTTATCAACTTATAAAACTAGCAAAGTGATGTGGTGTGAGTTATAAAACTCAGTTTGTAACCACACACATCATAAATAAACAAGAGTGAATCTCATATATAGTACATTTATAAGCATGTATCTATTTAACGCAGTTGTTTGATAAAAATCCATTAACTTCGTATAACTCTTGCACTTCTTTAAACATAAAGCCTTTGAGGGCCCAGAAGCTGAGTTTACAAAGCGTATCTGGTTCAGAATAGAAACCTTATATGAAACTTCTCGAATGTTCAAAATCTGAAACACATACTAACATATACACACTCACAAACATGACTCATGCATACTTCCTAATTTTCTTTCTAACACATATACTATATGAACATCACAAAGTCAATCTCATTCTCATTCACACACAAAAGAAATATATAACACACAAGCGATTTCTAAACAGTAAAATGGCATTAATTATCAGAATCAGAATACATAATACAAATTACATACAGTTAATTTTATCAACATTCAGAAACAGAACTCAAAATGTAATTTTTATAGAAACAAATCTTTCTGAAGTCATAAGTATCCAAAAAAAAATCATCAAACTAATCAATCATCCATTACCGAGTCACACATAAAGACTGGGCAATGTATGAATAGGACCATGTCGACAAAGGTAGCAAGCTGTTATTTTCCAATGGTCAGAACCACATATCAGAATCAAGCGCCGCAGAAGGTCAAGAACTAAAAACATTACCACGCTCCATGATAGAAACTTTTTCTCAAGCGTCTTGATGGAAATAGAGTACCAAACATGAAATAAGTGTCGAGACAAAAATTTATCATATCATATCAAATCCAAAATAAAATTATCTTAAATTCATTTTCTTTCAAACTCACTTTAGACCATAATAGAATTATCGATAAAAATATAAAAAAAGTATCATATAACAGAAGTACCGACTTATAGATTTGATATATGTCAGAAATTAAAAACTAGCATTATGAGTTAGGAAAACGTCAACAGAAACTGACATCAAAAAAATTCAGCAGAAGACAGAATCAAAAGAATGTCAGAAACTGAAAATATATAGACAGTATCATATATCTTCATTTGAAAACATATATCATTGTAGACATGGTACAGAGGTGGGCGACGCTGTCCGGGCTCGCGGCCCGGTCAGGAGTACGAAATATCCAGCGAGAGACTAAACCGGAGAATAAAGGAGTCGCCACCCAGTGTGAACTGGGAAATGATTTAAAGCCACATTCACCCTTCGCAAGGGAAGACCTCAAACCGTTGGGTTCGGAATGGTCCTTTACTTATGCCAATTGTAATGAAAGGATTTATGCGATAGTATAACCAAGTCTTATGCAACACATACAAGATAATTTAATCAACACACAAGTTTGCACACCCATAAACGTAAATAAATAAATAAAAAGGAAGACAAATGCATAATTCCATAGACGTACTAAACAAAGAAGTGCAAAAATGTTAATAAATAATAATAATCGAAATGCTAATAATAATGACAGATAATCCAGTGCATAATATAAAAGAAATGATCAAAGAAGCAAACATGCATAAAATATGATGAAAGGAGGTATGTTCACTGTATGTGCATTCGTGTAGCGTTTGGAAACACGTTTGAACGGTAAACAGAATGCATGCGTTCGTATAGCATTTGAAAACACATTCGAACGAAAATGAAGAAGAATGCATGCGTTCATGTAGCGTTTGAGAACACGTTCGAACAAGATTACCAAAGTGGTATCTAAAATGACATAAACGCATGCGAGAGCGTTTTTCAAGTGGTACGTGGAGTTGTATCCCAAGTACCGACCGCACTACCGTCCATTTGGATTCGGCTACGAAATTTATGTTTTGGTTTCCATCCGATATACCGCGAGAGGCAACACTCAAGCATTAACACAGTATGAATGCGAAGTGAAAAATGAAAAATGACAACCAAAAAGGCGAATAACAAGATCAACAGAAGAATGGTGTGACCAAGACCTTTGGCCAACGTCCATATGGGATCTTGTATACCCGGCGAGGAAAAACATTGTAGTAAAGGTAGCCTTTAGGTATTTCCCTCAAATGGAGGACCTTTAATCCAACGCGATTAGCCCATGCGCACAAAATGACGACGAGAAAGTAAACAGACGGAATAACATGCAGAAAGTAAATGACAGAATAACAAAAGAGATGCGACCAAGGCCAACATCTATATGGGACCTCGTATGCCCGATTGAACGTATTTCACATTCAATCAAGTATACTTCATCCAGCGCGGCAAAACACCGTGGTAAAGGTAGCCTTTAGGCATTTCCCTCAAATAAATGACCTTTAATCCAAAGTTGTTAGCCCATGAGCACTAGATTGACAATGCATAAATAAATAAAGCAATAACATGCGGAAAGAAATAACGGAATAATAAAAGAGATGCGACCAATGCCGACATCTATATGGGACCTCGTATGCCCGATTGAACGTATTTCACATTCAATCAAGTATATTTTGTCCAGCGCGGCAAAACATTGTGGTAAAGGTAGCCTTTAGGTATTTCCCTCAAATGGATGACCTTTAATCCAACGTAGTTAGCCCATGCGCACTAGATTGACAATGCATAAATAAACAAAGCAATAACATACAGAAAGTAAATAAATGAATAATAAAAGAGATGAGACCAACGCCGACATCTATATGGGACCTCGTATGCCCGATTGAACGTATTTCACATTCAATCAAGTATACTTCGTCCAGCACGGCAAAACATTGTGGTAAAGGTAGCCTTTAGGCATTTCCCTCAAATAGAGGACCTTTAATCCAACATAGTTAGCCAATGCGCACTATATTGACAATGCATAAATAAATAAAGCAATAACATGCGGAAATTAAATAACGGAATAATAAAAGAGATGCGACCAAGGCCGACATCTATATGGGACCTCGTATGCCCGATTGAACGTATTTCACGTTCAATAAAGTATACTTCGACCGGTGCGGCAAAACATTGTGGTAAAGGTAGCCTTGAGGCATTTCCCTCAAATGGAGGACCTTCAATCCAACGTAGTTAGCACATGCGCACTAGATTGACAAAGCATAAATAAATAAAGCAATAACATGCGGAAAGTAAATAACGGAATAATAAAAGTGATGCGACCAAGGCCGACATCTATATGGGACCTCGTATGCCCGATTAAACGTATTTCACATTCAATCAAGTATACTTCGTCCAGCACGGCAAAACATTGTGGTAAAGGTAGCCTTTAGGTATTTCCCTCAAATGGAAGACCTTTAATCCAACGTAGTTAGCCCATGCGCATTAGATTGACAATGCCTAAATAAATAAAGCAATAACATGCGGAAAGTAAATAACGGAATAAAAAAAGAGATGCGAACAAGGCCGACATCTATATGGGACCTCGTATGCCGATTGAACGTATGTCACATTCAATCAAGTATACTTCGTCCAACACGGCAAAACATTGTGGTAAAGGTAGCCTTTAAGAATTTCCCTCAAATAGAGGACCTTTAATCCAACGTAGTTAGCCCATGCGAACTAGATTGACAATGCTTAAATAAATAAAGCAATAACATGCATAAGTAAATAACGGAATAATAAAAGAGATGCGACCAAGGCCGACATCTATATGGGAACTCGTATGCCCGATTGAACATATTTCACATTCAATCAAGTATACTTCGTCTGGCGCGGCAAAACATTGTGGTAAACGTAGCCTTGAGGCATTTCCCTCAAATGGAGGACCTTTAATCCAACGTAGTTAGCCCATGCGCACTAGATTGACAATGCATAAATAAATAAAGCAATAACATGCAGAAAGTAAATAACGGAATAACAAAAGAGATGCGACCAAGGCCGATATCTATATGGGACCTCGTATGCCTAATTGGACGTATTTCACATTCAATCAAGTATACTTCGTCCAGTATGGCAAAACATTGTGGTAAAGGTAGCCTTTAGGCATTCCCCTCAAATAGAGGACCTTTAATCCAACGTAGTTAGCCCATGTGCACTACATTGACAATGCATTAATAAATAAAGCAATAACATACGGAAAGTAAATAACAGAATAATAAAATAGATGCGACCAAGGCCGACATCTATATGGGACCTCGTATGCCCGATTGAACGTATTTCAGAATCAATCAAGTATACTTCGTCCAGCACGGAAAAATATTGTGGTAAAGGTAGCATTTAGGTATTTCCCTCAAATGGAGGACCTTTAATCCAACGTTGTTATCCCATGCGCAGTAGATTAACAATGCATAAATAAATAAAGCAATAACATACAGAAAATAAATAACGGAATAATAAAAGAGATACGACCAATACCGACATCTATATGGGACCTCGTATGCCCGATTGAACGTATATCACATTCAATCAAGTATACTTCATCCAGCGCGGCAAAACACTGTGGTAAAGGTAGCCTTTAGGCATTTCCCTCAAATAGATGACCTTTAATCCAACTTTGTTAGCCCATGCGCACTAGATTGACAATGCATAAATAAATAAAGCAATAACATGCGGAAAGTAAATAACGGAATAATAAAAGAGATGCGACCAAGACCGACATCTATATGGGACCTCGTTTGCCCGATTGAACGTATTTCACATTCAATCAAGTATACTTCGTCCAGCACGACAAAACATTGTGGTAAAGGTAGCCTTTAGGCATTTCCCTCAAATAGATGACCTTTAATCCAACGTAGTTAGCCCATGCGCACTACATTGACAATGCATAAATAAATAAAGCAATAACATTCAGAAAGTAAATAACAGAATAATAAAATAGATGCGACCAAGGCCGACATCTATATGGGACCTCCTATGCCCGATTAAACGTATTTCACATTCAATTAAGTATACTTCATCCAGCGCGGTAAAATATTGTGGTGGTATGGTAGCCTTTAGGTATTTCCCTCAAATGGAGGACCTTTAATCCAAAGTTGTTAGCCCATGCGCACTAGATTGACAATGCATAAAAAAATAAAGCAATAACATAACATGCGGAAAGTGAATAACGGAATAATAAAAGAGATGCGACCAAGGCCGACATCTATATGGGAAATCGTATGCCCGATTGAACGTATATCACATTCAATCAAGTATACTTCATCCAGCGCGGCAAAACACTGTGGTAAAGGTAGCCTTTAGGCATTTCCCTCAAATAGATGACCTTTAATCCAACGTGTTAGCCCATGCGCACTAGATTGACAATGCATAAATAAATAAAGCAATAACATACGAAAATTAAATAACGGAATAATAAAAGAGATGCGACCAACGCCGACATCTATATGGGACCTCGTATGCCCGATTGAACGTATTTCACATTCAATCAAGTATACTTCGTCCTGCACGGCAAAACATTGTGGTAAAGGTAGCCTTTAAAATTTCCCGCAAATAGAGGACCTTTAATCCAACTTAGTTAGCCCATGCGCACTAGATTGACAATGCATAAATAAATAAAGCAATAACATGCGTAAAGTAAATATCGGAATAATAAAAGAGATGCAAATAAGGCCGACATCTATATGGGACCTCGTATGCCCAATTGAACGTATTTCACAATTAATCAAGTATAATTCGTCCGACGCGGCAAAAACTTGTGGTAAAGGTAGCCTTGAGGCATTTCCCTCAATCAACGTAGTTAGCCCATGCGCACTAGATTGACAATACAGAAATAAATAAAGCAATAACATACGGAAAGTAAATAAGAATAATAAAAGAGATGCGACCAAGGCCGATATCTATATGGGACCTCGTATGCCCGATTGAACTTATTTCACATTCAATCAAGTATATCGTCCAGCACGGCAAAACTTTGTGGTAAAGGTAGTCTTTAGGCATTTCCCTCAAATGGAGGACCTTTAATCCTACGTAGTTAGCCCATGCGCACTACATTGACAATGCATAAATAAATAAAGCAATAACATTCGGAAAGTAATAACAGAATAAAAAATAGATGCGACCAAGGCCGACATCTATATGGGACCTCGTATGCCCGATTAAACGTATTTCACATTCAATCAACTATACTTCGTCCAGCGCGGCAAAACATATGTGGTAATGGTAGCCTTTAGGTATTTCCCTCAAATGGAGGACCTTTAATCCAACGTTGTTAGCCCATGCGCACTAGATTGACAATGCATAAATAAATAAAGCAATAACATGCAGAAAGTGAATAACGGAATAATAAAAGAGATACGACCAAGGCCGACATCTATATGGGAAATCGTATGCCCGATTGAACGTATATCACATTCAATCAAGTATACTTCATCCAGCGCGGCAAAACACCGTGGCAAAGGTAGCCTTTAGGCATTTCCCTCAAATAGATGACCTTTAATCCAACGTTGTAAGCCCATGCACACTAGATTGACAATACATAAATAAATAATGCAATAACATACGGAAAGTAAATAACGGAATAATAAAAGAGATGCGACCAAGGCCGATATCTATATGGGACCTCGTATACCCGATTGGACGTATTTCACATTCAATCAAGTATACTTCGTCCAGCACGGCAAAACATTGTGGTAAAGGTAGCCTTTAGGCATTTCCCTCAAATGGAGGACCTTTAATCCAACTAGTTAGCCCATGCGCACTAATTGACAATGCATAAATAAATAAAGCAATAACATTCGGAAAGTAAATAACAGAATAATAAAATAGATGCGACCAAGGCCGACATCTATATGGGACCTCGTATGCCCGATTGAACGTATTTCACATTCAATCAAGTATACTTCGTCCAGCGCGGTAAAATATTGTGGTAATGGTAGCCTTTAGGTATTTCCCTCAAATGGAGGACCTTTAATCCAACGTTGTTAGCCCATGCGCACTAGATTGACAATGCATAAAAAAATAAAGCAATAACATGCGGAAAGTGAATAACGGAATAATAAAAGAGATACGACCAAGGCCGACATCTATATGGGAAATCGTATGCCCGATTGAACGTATATAACATTCAATCAAGTATACTTCATCCAGCACGGCAAAACACCGTGGCAAAGGTAGCCTTTAGGCATTTCCCTCAAATAGATGACCTTTAATCCAACGTTGTTAGCCCATGCGCACTAGATTGACAATGCATAAATAAATAAAACAATAACATGCGTAAAGTAAATATCGGAATAATGAAAGAGATGCGACCAAGGCCGACATCTATATGGGACCTCGTATGCCCGATTGAAAGTATTTCACATTAAATAAAGTATACTTCGTCCGACGCGGCGAAACATTGTGGTAAAGGTAGCCTTTAGGCATTTCCCTCAAATAGAGGACCTTTAATCCAACGTAGTTAGCCTATGCGCACTAGATTGACAATGCATAAACAAATAAAGCAATAACATGCAGAAATTAAATAACGGAATAATAAAAGAGATGCGACCAAGGCCGACATCTATATGGGACCTCGTATGCCCGATTGAACGTATTTCACATTCAATCAAGTATACTTCATCCAGCACGGCCAAACATTGTGGTAAATGTAGCCTTTAGGCATTTCCCTCAAATAGAGGACCTTTAATCCAACGTAGTTAGCCCATGCGCACTAGATTGACAATGCATAAATAAAAAAAACAATAACATGCGGAAAGTAAAATAATGGAATAATAAAAGAGATGCGACCAAGGCCGACATTTATATGGGAAATCGTATGCCCGATTGAACGTATATCACATTCAATCAAGTATACTTCATCCAGCGCGACAAAACACCGTGGTAAAGGTAGCCTTTAGGCATTTCCCTCAAATAGATGACCTTTAATCCAACGTAGTTAGCCCATGCGCACTACATTGACAATGCATAAATAAATAAAAAAAATAACATTCAGAAAGTAAATAACAGAATAATAAAATAGATGCGACAAAGGCCGACATCTATATGGGACCTCGTATGCCCGATTGAACGTATTTCACATTCAATCAAGTATACTTCGTCCAGCGCGGTAAAATATTGTGGTAATGGTAGCCTTTAGGTATTTCCCCCAAATGGAGGACCTTTAATCCAACGTTGTTAGCCCATGCGCACTAGATTGACAATGCATAAATAAATAAAGCAATAACATGCGGAAAGTGATTAACGGAATAATAAAAGAGATGCGACCAAGGCCGACATATATATGGGAAATCGTATGCCCGATTGAACGTATATCACATTCAATCAAGTATATTTCATCCAGTGCGGCAAAACTCCGTGGTAAAGGTAGCATTTAGGCATTTCCCTCAAATAGATGACCTTTAATCCAACGTTGTTAGCCCATGCGCACTAGATTGACAATGCATAAATAAATAAGCAATAACATGCGGAAAGTAAATAACGGAATATTAAAAGAGATGCGACCAAGGGCGACATCTATATGGGACCTCGTTTGCCCGGTTGAACGTATTTCACATTCAATCAAGTATACTTCGTCCAGCACGGCAAAACATTGTGGTAAAAGTAGCCTTTAGGAATTTCCCTCAAATAGAGGACCTTTAATCCAACGTAGTTAGCCCATGCGCACTAGATTGACAATGCATAAAAAAATAAAGCAATAACATGCGTAAAGTAAATATCAGAATAATAAAAGAGATGCGACCAAGGCCGACATCTATATGGGACCTCGTATGCCCGATTGAACGTATTTCACATTCAATCAAGTATACTTCGTCCGACGCGGCAAAACATTGTGGTAAAGGTAGCCTTGAGGCATTTCCCTCAAATGGAGGACCTTTAATCCAACGTAGTTAGCCCATGTGCACTAGATTGACAATACATAAATAAATAAGCGATAACATGCGGAAAGTAAATAACGGAATAATAAAAGAGATGCGACCAATGGCCGATATCTATTTGGGACCTTGTATGCCCGATTGGACGTATTTCACATTCAATCAAGAATACTTCGTCCAGCACGGCAAAACATTGTGGTAAATGTAGCCTTTAGGCATTTCCCTCAAATGGAGGACCTTTAATCCAACGTAGTTAGCCCATGCGCACTACATTGACAATGCATAAATAAATAAAGAATAACATTGGAAAGTAAATAACAGAATAATAAAATAGATGCGACCAAGGCCGATATCTATATGGACCTCGTATGCCCGATTGAACGTATTTCCCATACAATCAAGTAATTTCATCTAGCACGGCAAAACACCGTGGTAAAGGTAGCCTTTAGGCATTTCCCTCAAATATATGACCTTTAATCCAACGATGTTAGCCCATGCGCACTAGATTGATAATGCATAAATAAATAAAGCAATAACATGCGGAAAGTAAATAACAGAATAATAAAAGAGATGCGACCAAAGTCGACATCTATGGGACCTCGTATGCCCGATTGAACGTATTTCACATTCAATCAAGTATACTTCGTCCAGCACGTAAAAACATTGTGGTAAAGGTAGCCTTTACGCATTTCCCTCAAATAGAGAACCTTTAATCCAACGTAGTTATCCCATGTGCACTAGATTTACAATGCATAAATAAATAAGCAATACATGCGAAAGTAATAACAGGATAATAAAAGAGATGCGACCAAAGCCGACATCTATATGGGAAATCGTATGCCCGATTGAACGTATTTCACATTCAATCAAGTATACTTCATCCAGCGCGGCAAAACACCGTGGTAAAGGTAGCCTTTAGGCATTTCCCTCAAAAGATGACCTGTAATCCAACGTAGTTAGCCCATGCGCACTAGATTGACAATGCATAAATAAATAAAGCAATAACATGCGGAAAGTAAATAACATAATAATAAAAGAGATGCGACCAAGGCCGACATCTATATGGGACCTCGTATGCCCGATTGAACGTATTTCACATTAAATCAAGTATACTTCGTACAGCACGGCAAAACATTGTGGTAAAGGTAGCCTTTAGGCATTTCCCTCAAATAGAGGACCTTTAATCCAACGTAGTTAGCCCATGCGCACTAGATTGACAATGCATAAATAAATAAAGCAATAACATTGGAAAGTAAATAACGGAATAATAAAAGAGATGCGACCAAGGCCGACATCTATATGGGACCTCGTATGCCCGATTGAACTTATTTCACATTAAATCAAGTATACTTCGTACAGCACGGCAAAACATTATGGTAAAGGTAGCCTTTAGGCATTTCCCTCAAATAGAGGACCTTTAATCCAACGTAGTTAGCCCATGCGCACTAGATTGACAATGCATAAATAAAAAGCAATAACATGGGAGAGTAAATAATGGAATAATAAAATAGATGCGACCAAGGCCGACATCTATATGGGACCTCGTTGCCCGATTGAACGTATTTCACATTCAATCAAGTATACTTCGTCCAGAACGGCAAAAACTTTGTGGTAAAGGTAGCCTTTAGCATTTCCTCAAATGGAGGACCTTTAATCCAACGTAGTTAGCCCATGCGCACTAGATTGACAATGCATAAATAAATAAAGCAATAACATGCGGAAAGTAAATAATGAATAATAAAAGAGATGCGACCAAGGCCGACATCTATATGGGACCTCATCTGCCCGATTGAACGTATTTCACATCAATCAAGTATACTTCATCCAGCGCGACAAAACACCGTGGTAAAGGTAGCCTTTAGGCATTTCCCTCAAAAGATGACCTTTAATCCAACGTAGTTAGCCCATGCGCACTAGATTGACAATGCATAAATAAATAAAGCAATAACATGCGGAAAGTAAATAACGTAATAATAAAAGAGATGCGACCAAGGCCGACATCTATATGGGACCTCGTATGCCCGATTGAACGTATTTCACATTCAATCAAGTATACTTCGTACAGCACGGCAAAACATTGTGGTAAAGGTAGCCTTTAGGCATTTCCCTCAAATAGAGGACCTTTAATCCAACGTAGTTAGCCCATGCGCACTAGATTTACAATGCATAAATAAATAAAGCAATAACATGCAGAAAGTAAATAACGGAATAATAAATGAGATGCGACCAAGGCCGACATCTATATGGACCTCGTATGCCCGATTGAACGTATTTCACGTTCAATCAAGTATACTTGTCCAGCAGCGCGGCAAAACATTGTGGTAAAGGTAGCCTTTAGGCATTTCCCTCAAATAGAGGACCTTTAATCCAACGTAGTTAGCCCATGCGCACTAGATTGACAATGCATAAATAAATAAAGTAATAACATGCAGAAAGTAAATAACGGAATAATAAAAGCGATGCGACCAAGGCCGACATCTATATGGAACATCGTATGCCCGATTGAACATATTTCACAGTCAATCATGTATACTTCATCCAGCGCGGCAAAAGACCGTGGTAAGGTAGACTTTAGGTATTTCCCTCAAATGGAGGACCTTTAATCCAACGTGTTAGCCCATGCGCACTAGATTGACAATGCATAAATAAATAAAGCAATAACATGCGGAAAGTAAATAACGAATAATAAAATAGATGCGACCAAGTCCGACATCTATATGGGACCTCGTATGCCTGATTGAACGTATTTCACATTCATTCAAGTATACTTCGTCAAGCACGGCAAAACATTGTGGTAAAGGTAGCCTTTAGGCATTTCCCTCAAATAGAGGACCTTAAATCCAACGTAGTTATCCCATGCGCACTAGATTGACAATGCATAAATAAATAAAACAATAACATGGGGAAAGTAAATAACAAAATAATAAAAGAGATGCGACTAAGGCCGATATCTATATGGGACCTCGTATGCCCGATTGAACGTATTTCACATTCAATCAAGTATACTTCATCTAGCGCGGCAAAAAATTGTGGTAAAGGTAGCCTTGAGGCATTTCCCTCAAATGGAGGACCTTTAATCCAACGTAGTTAGCCCATGCGCAATAGATTGACAGTGCATAAATAAATAAAGCAATAACATGCGGAAAGTAAATAACGGAATAATAAAAGAAATACGACCAAGGCGGACATCTAAATGGGACCTCGTATGCCCGATTGGATGTATTTCACATTCATTCAAGTATACTTCATCCAGCGCAGCAAAACATTGTTGTAAAGGTAGCCTTTAGGCATTTCTCTCAAATGGGGGACCTTTAATCCAACGTAGTTGCCCATGCGCGCTAGATTGACAATGCATAAATAAATAAAGTAATAACATGCGGAAAGTAAATAACGGAATAATAAAATAGTTACGACCAAGGCCGACATCTATATGGGACCTCGTATGTCCAATTGGACGTATTTCACATTCAATAAAGTATACTTCATCCGGCGCGGCAAAACATTGTGGTAAAGGTAGCCTTTTGGCATTTCCCTCAAATGGAGGACCTTTAATCCAACGTAGTTAGCCCATGCTCACTAGATTAACAATGCATAAATAAATAAAGTAATAACATGCGGAAAGTAAATAACGGAATAATAAAAGAGATGCGACCAGGGCCGACATCTATATGGGACCTCGTATGCCTGATTAAACGTATTTCATATTCAATCAAGTATACTTTGTCCGGCGCGGCAAAACATTGTGGTAAAGGTATCCTTTAGGCATTTCCCCCAAATGGAGGACCTTTAATCCAACGTAGTTAGCCCATGCGCACTAGATTGACAATGCATAAATAAATAAAGAAATAACATGTGGAAAGTAAATAACAGAATAATAAAAGAGATTCGACCAATGCTGATATCTATATGGGACCTCGTATGCTCGATTGAACGTATTTCACATTCAATCAAGTATATTTCGTCTGGCGCAGCAAAACATTATGGTAAAGGTAGCCTTTAGGTATTTCCCTCAAATGGAGGACCTTTAATCCAACATAGTTAGCCCATGCGCACTAGATTAGCAATGCATAAATAAATAAAACAATAACATGCTGAAAGTAAATGACGTAATAATAAAAGTGATGTGTCCAAGGCCAACATCTATATGGGACCTCATATGCCCGATTGAACGTATTTCACATTCAATCAAGTATAATTCGTCTGGCGCAGCAAAACATCGTGGTAAAGGTAGCCTTTAGGCATTTCCCTCAAATGAAGGACCTTTAATCCAATGTGATAAGCCCATGCACACTAGATTAACAATACGTAAATAAATGAAGCATTACGTAGAAAATCAATAGCGGAACAATAAACACAAACAACGAATGAACACAAAATTAAATAACAAAACGAAACACGCGCTTGAAAGTTTCTCAAGCGGTACGTGGAGTTGTATCCCAAGTACAGACCGCACTACCATCCATTCGGATTCGGCTATGGAATTTATGTCTGGGTTTCTATCCGATATACCGAAGGAGATAGCACGCAATCATCAACCCAATATAAAAAAAATAGACGTGGAACATAATGATGCATGCGAATGAACCAACAATAACTAACTGAAAAGATAAATAAATAGCAAAGGGTGCCCTCAGGTCTTACCATTTAAGTTTCTTCTCGGAAGTGCGTTACTTCGTCGTCGAAAGTGTGTTGTATGTGTCGGTCGGTGAGGGTATGGGCTGAGTGAGTGGTCTATGTTAGGGATATGCCCTATACCCAACTTGTGGATGGGTTATATGTACATGTATTTGTAATATTTTCATTAATTAATAAAATGACAATCTTTACTATATGTGTCTACATAACTTATATGAATCATCAACACTATAATAAAGCCCTTGGAGTAATAAGACGATGGCTTCCACGCCTTATGAGAATCATTACTCTTAAATGTTCCTAGTCATAGTTTTGTGAATAATCTGGGCGTTCACAAAGCGGAGAGACTAGCATGATGATATAATCTGCCCTTAAGTGGGGTAGCCGATCTCATAGGCTACTAGCGGAGATCCATCTGCTTGGTGTATCACATGGATGCATGAGTTGCTCGTGTCCATCGAACTGACCGCCGAAAGTTTTCATATGAAGTGTTTATCCCATGTGTCTGTGAGAACTTTCATGTATCGATTATATGACTAGTCCTTTGACTTGAGGTCTTTACAATCTTATGTTTGGATTAAATAACTTTGACATTCTCCTTCCCCAGTTCAAAAGATCCGGTCATAAGGGTATGATTGGGTCATTTGTTGAAACACATGAAGTTTGTAAAGATATAACAGAGAATCTCCACTCTCTCTGATAATATTTTCTTATAAGAGTAGTATTCCAGTTCGCGGGTTGATATGTGTGATCAGTGCTTGAGACTGTGGCCACAACGGAAGAATCATGTGAGATTCTTGGGTTAGCACTATTCATGACACTAATAACATCATATCTTTGACCATATGGGTAGACACTTTCCATACCCTAGGTCAATAGGTGGGGATACAGTGAGGCGATGGACCATATCATATGTAAATTGCATACAGAATGGGTATATATATCTTTCCTTCTCATTTGGGGGCCTTGGCATGTTGCTAGATGTCAACCTTGGTCATTGAAATCGAACGACCATCTGATCGGAGGATAATTTATGTTCGATTAAATTATCATGATTCATTTCATGTCCAACTTGAGGGGAACCCAAAAGGTCACACACAACAAAGTCGAAATCAATGGTTAACAGTGCACAGTACAAATATAACAGCATATATGATTGCTGTAGGAATTGTTCATAAATGGTTCAATGTGTTTAATTATTGAACAGATCATTTATGAGATTCCACAGTGGCTTAGGGATTGGTGAATGACGATAGGGGCACTTTGGGAATTGGAATAAAAAAAATTATTATTCACATGAATAGTAATGTGAATAGTAAATTTTTTTTTTGTTATTTATTTTGAATTCTAATTTGGCCCAAACTCTTATTAGGGTTTTATAATCTCATTAAACCACTAAATTAAGATCCAATGGCTAAGATTAAATTAGCTTTTATCCCACATCGAATTCTTAATTAATTTTGTTGTCTTTGGAGCATTATATAAACCCAAAGAATTCTTTACAAATTTGCTACACCAAAACCTTTCATATCTTGGGTTTATATAAGTGAGCAACTCTAAAGTTTAAGAGTAAGCCACTGATTTTGAGGATCCTTAAGTCTAATTGACTAGAGGAACCTCGAGTTAAGAGTTTTGAGGTATTTTCCTAGGCTAGCACCAAGGGCAAAATACCCGTGCACTCAAGGCATAGTCTTGCCGTTGAGTTTTGGCTTTGGTATGTGCATCTTTGGAGGCCACACACTTGGGTCGCTCTTTGGAACATGGAAGAGCTTGCTGAGTTCGAGAAAAGCTTGTATATTGGAGGGAGGACCGGAGGAGTCTTCGGTTCAAGTAAGTCTTTTTCTTTCTTTATTTTAATTAGAGTTCTTATGATAGTTAGCATGTTTAGGTTTATGTTCTTTGCATGTTTTATGAGTTTTATGCTTAGAATATATAGTAACATGCCAAGGCTTGTAGAATAATAAAAACAAATGGGTCTTGGGCAAAGGGAAAGCGGCATAATAATTTTTATTTTCCGCTACGCACTCGCGGCCGCTTCCCAACAGTGGTATCAGCGTGCCATTTTTGTTTTGATTAGTTCTCTCTCATTTGAACTCGAAATTGGGTGTTTAAAAGCTCGTTGGAAAGCTAACACCCTGAACTTAATTTTAGGTACAAGTTTTGCATGATTTCGTTAAGATTTGAATTATGAAATGGCATTTAAAGTTCACGCGTCTGCAGAAAAACGTGAATAGTAAATTTATTTGAATAAAATAAAATGCAATATCATAATTAAATATTAATCAAAGTTATTTAATGCCTAAAATAATTCCAACGTATTAAAACTCATATGCTTGATGATTCTATGTATGATTAGAATTGGCATGATTATTTTAGGGTGCAAGCATCTAGAGACTTTCTAAGAAATAGAGAGTGTATTTCTTATCCCTTAGCTAAGTAATTATTCTGTGATGAACTTAGAGATTTATTACCTTTAAGGCTAATAAATATAAATCACTTGTTTATAATAAAAGACCTTATAAAAGATACAAGTCAAAGTTATGAAATGATGATAATGGGATCCTTGCCCACAAGAAATCCATCATATTGGGGTTGATGTGATTTGCTTAAAATTTTAAAACAATTGAGTGGGAGCAACTTCGTAATATTAAAAGCCCATGTTATTAAGAAACATTAATGAAAACATATTCCTAATTTTAACATTTTCTTTTAACAGGGTTAAAATATTTCACAAACATTCTAATGGCAAACAGAGTATCACTTCGTTCCATCCTTGATGAGTATAAGCTCAAATGGGACAACTACAATGACTGGTTTAGAAACCTTAAAATTGTCTTACGACAAGAAAAGATTTTCTATGTTCTTGAAAGACCATTTCCCCCTGAACCCGTAGAAGATGCTAACCAAGATACATTTGATTCTTGGAAGAAACACGTCGATGATGATGAGCAAGCAGTTTGCATAATGCTTGGCTCTATGTCGGACGAACTTCAGAAAGCTCACGAAGATATGGATGCTCAAACCATCATATTTCACTCGAAGGAGTTGTATGCATCTTCCGTCCATACCATGAGATTCCAAGTGTCATGTGCCTTATTCCAAACAAGGTATAAAGAAGGATCTGTTAGTGGACATGTGCTTAAGATGATTGGCCACATTGAAAAATTGGCCAACCTCGGGTTCATCATGGATCATGAGATAGGTCACGATCTAATTCTTCAGTCCTTACCAAAAGAATTCTCTAACTTTATTATGTAGTTTCATCTGTCTGATAAAGAAGCTACTTTAGTATAATTGCACAATCTAATAAAGCAAGGAGAGAATGACTTGAAACTGGAGCTTAAAACCTTTGTCATGCTTACGGGTATGGACCTGAAGCCACGAGGCCCAAATAAAAATAAGGGCAAGGCCAAGGCTCCAGATCACCTAAAGCCCAATGGTAAGGTGGAGAAGAAAAAGGGAAATGGGAAATGTTTCTTTTGTGGAAAGAATGGTCATTGGAAGAAAGACTGCAGATCCTTGAAAGCCAAGGAAGCTAGGGAAGCCCAATAGGCCAAGAAGCCCAATGCTTCAGGTATGTTGTATATGATTGAACTATATTCTCTAAACTTTGAACCTTCTACTTGGGTGCTTGACACCGGTTGTGGGACTCACTTGTGTAACAATGTGCAGGGCCTGAGAAACAGTAGGAGACTCCGTCATGGGGAGGTTGACTTACGCATGGGTAATGGAGCAAAACTGGCTACATTATGTGTGGGGACTTATTCATTAGTTTTGCCGAATGGTTTAGTTTTAGACTTAGAAGATTGTGTTTATGTACCTTCTCTAGTAAAGAACATCATTTTAATGTCTTCTTTATGTAATAAAGGCTTTTCATGCCTAATAAGTTGTAATGAATGTTCTATTTATTTCAATGAAATAAAATATGGAGATGGTATTTCGAATAATGGTATCTATGTCTTACAAACTAACAAAGAATGTTCAACCTCTAATACATACAACGTTAACTCGAATAATCTCAATGAATCACTTATATGGCACAGTCGCTTAGGTCATATCAATGAAACAAGATTAACTAAGCTACATAAGGATGGGTATTTCAAACCCTTCAAATATAAACCTTATGGAACTTGTGAGTCTTGTTTACTTGGTAAAATGACCAAATTACCCTTCAAAGGTAAAGGACAGCGTGCAGCGGAGACATTAGAACTCATACACTCTGATGTATGTGGACCAATGTCAGTCACCCCTAGAGGTGGATTCTCTTACTTCATTACCTTTAACGATGATCATTCGCTATATGGGTATGTGTACGTTATGCGGTACAAATCTGAAGCCTTTGAGAAATTCAAAGACTTCAAGGCTGAAGTAGAAAACCGCTTAATAAAAGTATTAAGTCACTAAGGTCTGACCGAAGTGGTGAATACTTAAGCAACAAATTTCAAGATTACTTGAGAGAAAATGGCATTGTTTCCCCCGGGACTCCTCCGAGAACTCCACAGCATAATGGGGTCTCCGAAAGGAGAATCGGACATTATTAGATATGGTCCGATCAATGATGCCAGACACGGAACTACCTCTTTCATTTTGGGGTCGTGCTTTAGAAACTGCAACACTTCTACTAAACCAAGTTCCTTCCAAGACTGTTAGTCAAACACTATATGAGTTATGGTCTAGGAACATCCTAGTCTTAGTTATCTAAGATTTTGGGGATGTGACACATATGTCAAGCTCACACAAACTAACAAATGGGAAGGATAGTCAAACGACCATCTGATTGGAGGATAATTTATGTTCGATTAAATTATCACGATTCATTTCATGTCTAACTTGAGGGGAACCCAAAAGGTCACACACAACAAAGTCGAAATCAATGGTTAACAGTGCACAGTACAATATAACAGCATATATGATTGTTGTAGGAATTGTTCATAAATGGTTCAATGTGTTTAATTATTGAACAGATCATTTATGAGATTCCATAGTGGCTTAGGGATTGGTGAATGAAGATAGGGCACTTTGGGAATTGGAATATAAAAAATTACTATTCACTTGAAAAGTACGTGAATAGTAAATATATTTTTTTTGTTATTTGTTTTGAATTCCAATTCGGCCCAAACTCTTATTAGGGTTTTATAATCTCATTAAACCACTAAATTAAGATTCAATGGCTAAGATTAAATTAGCTTTTATCCCACATCAGATTCTTTATTAATTTTGTTGTCTTTGGAGCACTATATAAACCCAAAGAATTCTTTATACAAATTTGCTACAAACCAAAACCTTTCATATCTTGGGTTTATATAAGTGAAAAACTCTAAAGTTTAAGAGTAAGCCACTGATTTTGAGGATCCTTAAGTCTAATTGACTAGAGGAACCTCGAGTTAAAAGTTTTGAGGTATTTGCTTAGGCTAGCACCAATGGCAAAATACCATTGCACTCAAGGCGTAGTCTTGCCGTTGAGTTGTGGCTTTGGTGTGTGCATCTTTGGAGGCCACACACTTGGGTGGCTCTTTAGAACATGGAAGAGATTGCTGAGTTCGAGAAAAGCTTTTAGATTGGAGGGAGGACTAGAGGAGTCTTCGGTTCAAGTAAGTCTTTTTCTTTATTTATTTTAATTAGAGTTCTTATGATAGTTAGCATGTTTAGGTTTATGTTCTTTGCATGTTTTATGAGTTTTATTCTTAGAATATATAGTAACATGCCTAGGCTTGTAGAATAATAAATATAAATGGGTCTTGGCAAATGGAAAGCGGCATAATAATTTTTATTTTCCGCTGCGCACTCGCGGCCGCTTCCCAACAGTCTTTGTGTGTTAATGCATTGTGTGAGTGTGTTTGAGAGACGGCGTGTGTGTGCGTTTAAGGGACGTGTTTGTGTGTGTTCAACGCGTAGTAGTGTGACTTTTTATGGTGCTGTGTGTGTGTTTGGTTGCTATGTGTTGAACGTGGGTGAGTGGTTGCTTAAGGACTGCTGCTTTTGCTCTTTTGGTTATGTGCCATGAGTTGTTGGGAAAAGAGAGAGAGCTAGGGATTGTTTTAGGTTTTTTTTTTTAGAGAGAGTGGAGAGAGGCGAGAGGTGGAAGTGTTTTTATTATAGAGAGATTAGGGTTTGCTTGTTGTTTATAGAGAGAGGGGGCTTTGCGTTTATGGTAATTGGCTATTGTCGGTGAGGGCTGCTGGTGTTTCGGCTAAGGGTCTTTTGTTCAGTTTTGGTGGGTTGCTTCACGTTCAGGGTTGGTCAGTGGTGCTTTAAGGTTTGTGTCTCTTGTGTGTGTGTCTTGGCTTCAGATTTTGGTGAAGAAGAGGTTTGTTGTTGCTGTTTACGTGAGTGAAGGTGCAGTTTGTGAGTGGGCTGTGTTTGCGACGATTACTTATGGTGGCTTTCTGGGAGGGTTGTGTTTGCGACGGTTGCTTATGGATGGCTTTCTTGCTTTGTTGCTTCTGTGAATTGATGAGAAGGTCCAGAGAGATGATAGGCTATTAAGGTTTTTTTATTTTTGTGAATGAGCCGTGTGAATGTCTGCCAAAAGAGAGAGGGCTTTTTTTTCTACACTGGTTGATGGAGAGAAGGAGAGAGATGGGAGTTTGTTGCTTTTGAATGAGAGAGTGAGGGACGGGTGTATGTTTTTCTTGTTTTTGATTTTGTTTGTTGTATGCGTGTCTAAGGAAAGAGAGAGATTGGGGTTTGGAATATGTTATCTTTTTATAGTTACATGCTAGGGTTTCTCTTGTAAGGAAATAAATCAAGCATTAAATATGTGTATTTAATTAATTTATTTAGGGAAAGAATATGTGTATTTTTGGTGGGGGAATATCTTTAATTTGGAAGGTGATTTATTAGATTTGGCATGTGTTAACTGTGGTTTGAATATTTTGGATTGGATTTAAAGGGCCTTGGGCGTGTGGCCCTTTGTGGGTTGCATGGGTTTTGGATGGGTGCGTATATGCATGTGGGCTTTTGTGGGTTGCAGGGGGTTTTGTGCCGAGACTAAAATTTAAAACAAAGATCGATTGAGCGAACCTGAGGCTAAACAATGGAATTAAATTTGGCAAGGTATTTATTTTCTGAATTTTCCCTTTCGACATTCATTTTCCGTGACTTACGCAACTTATCGGGTAGTGCCTCCATGCGAGGCTCATCATCAGGCTTCATGCAAAAATACAGTGTCTACAATCATATAATATGATATCATATTTTGAAAATAGGGTTGAAATCTGAAGCATAATAATATATGTTTCGTATCATACAAAAAATACAGGACATTCATAACCGATCTCGCGCATAGATCAAGGTCAAGGCTTAGTTAATTCAGAGGAAAAAGTTAGGAAAATATATTGGCATATATATGTATTTATGTTTCGGACTTGGAGGTCCACCTACCGGATCTAGGAATTGGATGAGATCCAATTGATCTTAGAGATCTACCTAGTTAAATATCATACAGCTTGTTGGCAAAAGTCAAGGTTGTATGTTATTTAACAGGATCCTAGCCCCTAGGAAACTAGGTTTCCCGAGTACTCAACAGAGGGTTAGAGGCTCGCCGAAAAATAGTGGGAGACTAGTATTGAATTTTCAATTTCATTCAAATTATTTTCGTCATTTTATGTATTTATTAGTTGGACTAATATTTCATTATTTTCTTGTAACAGTTGGACTGTACCCAAAAATCGTTAATTAAATAGTTAGACTATTGCAATTAAGATGGCTGGAAAGATCGGGGTTAGCGACATTATCATGGGCGAAAATGTCTTTAATGGTGCGAACTTTCCTGACTGGGATATGAACCTCAGGATTGTCCTGGGGGCTGAGAAAATGCTATATACGATAGAGAGACCTCTCGGGCCTAAGCCCGGAAATGAGCAACCGCGTGAGCTTGAGTTTTGGAAGACTCATAGCGATGACAACTCAACTACTCAATCTGTCATGCTCGCTTTAATGACCTCTCAATTTCGTCACCAGAACAAGGGATTGGATCCATATACTATGATGGCAAAATTGAAGGACCTTCATCGATCTAACCTTAGATCGCAAAGGTATGAATTACAGAAGTTCTTTCGCTCTCGAATGTCAGAGGGTATATCTGTCGAGCACCATGTGTCACAGATGATTGCTGACATCGAACAGCTGGGTCAGCTAGGCATAACCTTTGAGGATGAGACTTATATAGATTTGATCTTGCAGTCTCTTCCTGACAGCTGGAGCGGGTTCATCATGAACTACAATATGATGAACCAAGACCATACTCTTGGAGAGTTGATGGCAATGCTGCGTGAAGCAAAAAAAGGAGCTTTTAAAGGGCAAAAAGCACGAGGCGCACTTCGCTTCAACATCTCAGTCTCCTAAGGCTTGGCCGGAGGCTACTGGAGGTGTAAAGAAGAAGAAGAAGAATAAGAAGAATGGCAAGGCCAAATCGTCAAAGTCTTCTGGGAAGGCAAATGATAAATCCCAAGATGTATGCCTGCAGTGTGGCAAATGGGGTCACTGGAAGCGTGACTGCCGTGAGTACAAGGCGCACATTAAGGAAATCAAAGTGGGCAAGGCATCGGCTTCAGGTATGTTTGTTATAGAAATAAACATGTCTACTTCTAGTTTTAAAAATTGGATTTTGATTCTGGTTGTGGTACTCATATATGTACTGATGTGCATGATCTTCATATTAGCAGGAGACTGGCCTCAGGAGAGATTGACCTCCGAGTTGGAAATGGGACTAGAGTCGCCGTTTTGGCCGTTAGGACTTATATTTTGGAACTGCCCTCGGGGCATTTACTAAACTTATCAGACTGTTATTATGTACCTAGTTTGACTAGGAATATTATATCTGTATCTTTATTAGCCCAATGTGGGTATACTTTTGTATTTAGAAACACTGTGTGTTTTATGTATAAAAATGATATTGAGATATGCAGTGCTGATGTATATAATGGTCTATATATTTTGAATATAAATCAATCTCAAACATATAATGTAACAAACAAAATGATTAAATTAAGTAACAAAGATGAAACTTATATGTGGCATTGTCATTTAGGAAACATTAACAATACTCGCATATCCACACTTTCGAAGAGTGGGTACTTGGACGGATTTGATCCAAATTCATATGACATCTACGAATCTTATTTATTAGGCAAAATGCCTAAAACACCTTTTAGCGATAAAGGTGCACGTGCCATCGAACTGTTAGCCCTTGTTTATAGTGACGTATGTGGGCTCATGTCTAGCCAGGCTAGAGGTGGATATGAATACTTCGTAACCTTTACAAATGATGCATCGCGTTATGGTTATGTGTATCTAATGAGACACAAGTCGGAAACTTTTGAAAAATTCAAAGAGTTTCGACACGAAGTAGAAAAATAAACGGGCAAGAGTATTAAAACATTGCGGTCGGACCGTGGTGGCGAATACTTAAGTTATGAGTTTCTTGATTACTTGAAAAAGTATGGTATTCTTTCACAGTGGACTCCTCCCGGAACACCTCAATTAAACGGTGTGTCCGAACGGAGAAACCAAATTTGTTGGACATGGTAAGGTCGATGATGAGTCGCATTGAGCTACCTATTTCCTTCTGGGGATATGCATTGAACAGTGCAATAGTTATTTTGAATAAGGTTCCGTCAAAGTCTGTTCAACATACTCCATATGAATATTGACATGAAAGAAACCGGGTTTCTCATTCCTAAAGGTTTGGGGTTGCTGGGCATACGTTAAACATTTGGATGGTACCAAACTAGAACCCAAATCGGATAAGTGCTTATTTGTAGGTTATCCTAGGGAACCAAAGGATATTACTTTTGCAACCCACAGAGAACAAAGTATTTGTTGCTCTACATGCGGTTTTCCTCGAAAAGGAATTCCTAAATGCAGTGGTAAGTGGGAGGAAAGTAAAACTTGATGAAAATCATAGTGAAACTATTCCTGGCACTGATTCCTTAACGGAACACGAACAGTTCATCAGGGATGAGACTGTACCATAATCTTCAAATACACAAGAACCGCGTAGGTCGGAGAGAGTCAGAAAATAACCTGAGAGTATGGGTTTCTGATCTCACCTCATGTGGATATTAATCTTATTGAGGAAGACGAACCGGCTACGTATGAGGAAGCGATACAAGGTGTAGACAACAGAACCTGGGCGACGCTGTTCTAGGCTCGCGGCCTAGTTGGGAAGTACGAAATAACATGGAGTCGCCACCCGGTGTGAACCGGGACAAAGATTTAAGGCCGCACTCACCCCTCGCAAGGGAAGACCTCAAACCGTTAGGTTCGGAATGGTCCCTTACTTATGTCACTTGTGATGATATAATTTGTGCAATAAACTAACCGAATCTATTCAACATTCATGCTCAAGGGTACTTAGATCTAACATGCTTTCATCCAAATAACTCCACGCAATGTAACACAACGAGCATATTGAACCATTAAATCAACATGTATAAATCATTATCCAAACACATCATAAACTAATAACATGCATACGGAACAAACTAAATATGCTTTAACAAATAAATAACAAATTAAATTAAACCATGCTTAATAATAAACGAATAACCTAAAGACTATAACATGCTCAAATACAAATTTGGATGAGACGAGATATGTGTATCTTAAGTAGTACGTGGCATTGTATCCCGAGTGCAGACAATACTACCGTCCATTCGGAATCGGTTATGGAATTTACGCCCGGGTTTCCATCCGATATACCACAAAAGGGGAACACATATCCCACTCATCCAATAATCATATCATGCTTCAAACGACTCTCATGCAATTATATATCAAAATAAATAAAACAAAAATAAAGAAGATAAGTAAAAAGGGTGCCCTCAGGTCTAACCTCTTTTGTCGTTCCTCGAAAGCGCGTTACACGGCCGTCGGAAGGATTGATACTCCGCAACTTTTCTGGTTCACTAATCCAACGATTTTCCTCGCGGTTTCACTGCTCGGGTTGTTGTTTTCACTCCGTTTCGCTGCTGTTTTAAGGGTATTTTCTGGTCACTGTTTTGGGTAGTTTCGGGGACTGTTTTGGGTAGTTTTGGGCAGTTCTTAGGGCAGAGGGCTGCTATTTTTGGACTGTTTTAGTTGTATAATGTTTGGGTACAGCTTCGTGAGTGTAAAGGCAAGGGGCTGGTCGGTGATGGGCTCTTATGCGTGCAGGTCAGTGGGCATGCTGTGAGGTGCTATGTGGTGAGAGGCTTGTGGCGTGAAAGTGAGGTGCTATGTGGTGAGGGTTGTAGGGTATTTTATGTGGGGACTGGTTACGTGGCTTCTTTATGGGGTGTTCATTGAAGGTGCTAGGTGGCCTACGTCTCGGCAATTTGAGAGTGAGTGGCGTTGAAGGCTGGGGACTTGTGCAATTTTGTTTGGCTATTGGCGTCGGTCAGGCGTGAAGAAGGCTGTGATTTGAGGTGTTTGTGAGTGTTGTTGGTTGCTTGAAGGGCTTGTTGAAGGTCAGTTCGTGTGTGGGTTTATGGGCAGTTTTGACGTGTATTCGAAGCAGTGTTTGGTTGGTGATTTGCGGCAATATGGAGGTCTTTTGGGCGTGAGTTGGTAGGGAGGTTTTGGTGTGTTTGTTGTGAGATTCAGCCAGGTGCGGCTGTGAGGGGCTGATTCGTGGGCAAGGCTTGGCTAATGGCCTGAAGGGTTTGCTTTGGCGTGGTTTGGGGCAGTTAGTTGCATTTGATTCAGGGGCAGGTGGCGTGAGCTGTAGCTTGAACGTGGGGCAGTATTTATTGATGCGTGAAGGGGTGCGCAGGCTATGAGTGGACGTGAGCTGTTTGAAGGCAATTGGTGAGGGTAGTGAATGGAGGCAGGCTGTTATGGGCGTGAGAGCAGTGGTGTTCTCTTTCCGTTTTATTTTTTGTGAGTCTCTGCCGGCCAGCCAGGGTTTGGTTTGTGTGAAGAATGGTTATTTTTATAGGCCAAGGGAGGAGGTTTACCTTGTTGGAGAAGGAATAGGATTTATGTATTAATTGGGGATATCTTTTAATTTAGTATATGATAATGAAATCTTTTAATTAGGGGAATGATTTGATTTGTTCTTTTTAATTAAGGATATGATTTATTTAAATTGGTAGGTGATTTAATTAAATTAGGAATGTGATTTATTTAATTAGGAATGTTATTTATGGAATTTAATTTGAATATTTTAATTTGGGAAATGAATTTTAATTTGTGACATGTATTTTATTTAATTTAATTGGATTTATTTAGTTTGTGACATGTATTTTAAATATTTTAATTATTTAATTTGTGAGATATCTTTTAATGGGTTTGGTGTGTTTTAAAACATAGGTCCAACGAGCAACCCGAAGCCAAACAACGAGGTTAAATCCAACGAAAATTCAATTTTCCAACTTTACCCTTCCAACGTCCGTTTCCCGCGACTTTCACAACTAAAGAGGTAGTGTCTCAAACGAGACTCATCATCGGGTTGATATGCAAAAATGCAATGCCTACAGTCGCCCCCACTTTGATGGGACTTGTGCAGTGTGTGACAATGACAATCCTATCAAAGTACGTGCAATGCATTTTTTACTTACCTGGCTCGCCAGCTGCCACCTGGTCTGCCTGCTGTGCTGAGTTGATAGTGCTAAACCCCGTACCTAGGGCGTCGCGGTTGCGTCTCCGTACCTAGAGTGCCGCAAAGATGATGTTGTTGTCTGGATGCTAACCTCGTACCTAGGGTGTCGCAATGACGTCTCCGTACCTAGAGAGCCACAAATGTATGAATAGTCCACATGTCGTACCTGGCGTGCTAACCCCGTACCTAGGGCGTCGCTGTGGTCTGAATGCTAACCCCGTACCTAGGGTGTCGCAGTGACGTCTCCGTACCTAGAGAGCCATAAAATGTCTGAATAGTCCACATGTCGTACCTGGCGTGCTAACCCCGTACCTAGGGCGTCGCTGTGGTCTGAATGCTAACCCCGTACCTAAGTGTCGCAGTGACGTCTCTGTACCTAGAGAGCCATAAAATGTCTGAATAGTCCACATGCCGTACCTGGCGTGCTAACCTCGTACCTAGGGTGTCGCAGTGACGTCTCCGTACCTAGAGAGCCACAAATGTCTAAGTGCTAACCCCGTACCTAGGGTGTCACGGTGACGTCTCCGTACCTAGAGAGCCACAAATGTCTAAGTGCTAACCCCGTACCTAGGGTGTCGCGGTGACGCCTCCATACCTAGAGTGCCACAAATGTTTGAGTGCTAACCCCGTACCTAGGGTGTCACGGTGACGTCTCCGTACCTAGAGAGCCACAAATGTCTGAATGCTAATCGCGTACCTAGGGTGTCGCGGTGACGTCTCTGTACCTAGAGAGCCACAAATGTCTGATGCTAACCCCGTACCTAGGGTGTCGCAGTAATCTGAACACTAATCCCATACCTAGGATGTCGCGGTGACGTCTCCATACCTGGAGTGCCGTACCTGGCAAAACTGATCTGATATCTCCATAACCGGAGTACCGTACCTGGCTGATCTGATACTGATGTCTCCATACCCGGAGTGCCATACCCGGAAAAACTGATGCTAATAATGATGTGGGCCTCGCCCCCAGAGTGCCATACCCGGCGTGCCATTCTCGGCGTGTCCATTCCCGGACAATATCTCCATTCTCGGAGTGCCATTCCCAGCGTGCCATTCTCGGCGAGCTCATTCTTGAGCTGTCCATTCCCGGACTATATCTCCATTCTCGGAGTGCCATTCCCGGCGTGCCATTCTCGGCGTGTCCATTCCCGGACTATATCTCCATTCTCGGAGTGCCATTCCCGGCGTGCCATTCTCGGCGTGTCCATTCCCGGACTAAACTGATCTGATGTAATGTGGGCCTCGCCCTCAGAATGCCATACCCGGCAGAAACTGATCTGATGTAATGTGGGTCTCGCCCCCAGAATGCCATACCCGGCAATGCTGATACTGATGTAATGTGGGCCTCGCCCCCAGAATGACATACCCGACAAGACTGATACTGATGTAATGTGGGCCTCGCCCCCAGAATGCGATACCCGACAAGACTGATACTGATAAAGATGTGGGCCTCGCCCCCAGAGTACCATACCCGGCAAGACTGATACTGATGCTAATACGGGCCTCGCCCCAAACTGATGCTGATATGGGCCTCGCCCCTAAACTGATGCTGATGTGGGCCTCGGCCCTGGGATTCATTCCAAATTCTGACGACATGGGCCTCGACCCTGGGATTCATTCCAAATTCTGAAGACGTGGGCCTCGGCCCTGGGATTCATTCTAAATTCTGAAGACGTGGGCCTCGGCCTTGGGATTCATTCCCTGGATTCATTCCAAATTCTGACGACGTGGGCCTCAGCTCTGGGATTCATTCCCTGGATTCATTCCAAATTCTGATAAGGTGGTCCTCAGCCCTGGGATTCATTCCCTGGATCCATTCCAAAATCTGACGATGTGGGCCTCAGCCCTGGGATTCATTCCCTAGATTCATTCCAAAATCTGACGATGCGGGCCTCAGCCCTGGGATTCATTCCCAAATCTGACGATGTGGGCCTCAGCCCTGGGATTCATTCCTTGGATTCATTCCAAATCTGACGATGTGGGCCTCGGCCCTGGGATTCATTCCTTGGATTCATTCCAAATTCTGATGTCGTGGGCCTTGGCCCTGGGATTCATTCCCTGGATTCATTCCAAATTCCGACGTCATGGGCCTCAGCCTTGGGATTCATTCCGTGGATTCATTCCAAAATTCTGATGATGTGGGCCTCAGCCTTGAGTTGATACTGATGTGGGCTTCGCCCTAAAACTGAAACTGATGTGGGTCTCAACCTTGGGACTCATTCCCGAAACTGATGCTGATGTGGGCCTCGCCCCAGGACTCATCCCCCAAATCTGATACTGACACTGATGTGGGTCTCGACCCTGAGACTCATCCCTAAATCTGATATTGATGTTGTGGGCCTCGCCCCCAAGCTGATTCTGATAGGGGCCTCTTCCCGAACTGTTAGTGATATGGGCCTCGCCCCTAAACTGATATTGATATGGGCCTCGCCCCAAACTGATACTGATATGGGCCTCGCCCCCATGCTGACTCTAATGTGGCCTCGCCTCATGCTGATACTGATATGGGCCTCACCCCAAACGGATACTGATGTGGGCCTCGCCCCCATGCTGATACTGATATGGGCCTCAGCCCGGGACTCATCCCCAAAATTACTACTCGTATGTTGCTGATTCTGTTGGTTGGCTTGTCTTTGCGCTTTCTCTTTTATTTCTTTGAAACCTGTGAAAAACAAAACAAACACAAAAAAGAATGCAAAATATGTTACGTGTATGCATGCATGCATGAATGATTTTCCTATCCCGCTGGGTTAGGTTTTCCGCCAGTTCTCCAGGTGATTGCTCGGCCTTCTCTCTAGTCTCATGACTCAATATCTTGTTACGTCCTTGATTCGCGATGTGATGTGGTAGACTGGTCGCCCCCAGTATTTGATTTAGCTTTATGCTTCCACTGCTTACACTAGGTCAAGATTAACCACATGGTGGGACCTTCCATATCATCATACTATATTACATGCTACGAAATAGTCCCAATAGTTACACATATTATTGCCCTCAAAGAATGTTCAGTATTGAAACCAGATAACCTTCAAAACATTCGATGCAACTCAAATCCAAGTCTTTGAATAAATGATCTAAGCCAGACTCAAAGTGTGTTTGTGCAAAGGTTCCTTTGCGGATTCATTCCCAGGTAAGCCAACTCAATGATTTTGTTTCAAAAATTATGGTCGGTGGGTCAAACCAACCTAGATATCTCAATTATGCCTGCAGTTGCTTTTCTATGCTCAATGTGGTATGGTTTTCTTTCTTTTTTGTCTCTTTCTTTTTTTTTCTTTTCTTTTTTCTTTTTTTTTCTTGTCTTTTCTTTTCTTTCTCTTTTTCTTTCTCTTTTTTTTCAACACACCTACCCTTTTAAGGTAGCATTTCTCCTCATGGTGGTCCTAATACTCGCCCATGGGTAGCTTCACGCTTATTGGTTATAGGTAGTTCAATTCTTTTTCTTAGAGACTTCTTTTATTTTCAACCATACCACACATCATAACATAAGCAAATCAGGATAGACATCTAAGCAAACGGTCATTCACCGACCTACAATTTCTTCAACTAGTCACCTTGCCAACTACTCAGGTTTTCACCGCTAAGAACCTATAGTGAAGTGCTTACGAGTCTAACATAGATTAATCTTTCAAAGTATCAGATAAAAGATCATCAAGAGTTTATCGTTTCTAAGGTTTCACCTTAAAGCACTCAATTTCATCATCGGACTTATGTCTAACTATCAATGACTAAAAACAAATAATTTTTTTTCTTTCCTTTTTTTTTTCTTTTTTCTTTTTTTTTCTTTTTTTTTTCCTTTTTTTTTGAGCCCACCATGGTCTTTCTATCTTGCCGTAAGATTTTATGTCCTCAGTTTCCTTTTCCCCGATATCCATGTTTTCTAAACTCTTCTTTGACAAGTCTTCTTTTTCTAACCCAACAGATATCTCTTTGATGGCTTTTAAGACACGAGGGTTAACATGATGCATGTATGCATGAGATGCATGTGATGTATGAGGAACAATATGCATGGGGTTATCAAAAGCATAAAGGGTGGCCCCTATAGGTCATACAACTATGGTTCACATGTGGGTTTACAGGAGTGTGGACAAAGGCTTTCGTTTGACGAAAATCATAGTGATACTATTCCTGGCACTGATTCCTTAACGGAACACGAACAGTTCATCAGGGATGAGACTGTACCATAATCTTCGAATACACAAGAACCGCGTAGGTCGGAGAGAGTCAGAAAATAACCTGAGAGTATGGGTTTCTGATCTCACCTCATGTGGATATTAATCTTATTGAGGAAGACGAACCGGCTACGTATGAGGAAGCGATACAAGGTGTAGAACAACAGAACCTGGGCGACGCTGTTCTAGGCTCGCGGCCTAGTTGGGAAGTACGAAATAACATGGAGTCGCCACCCGATGTGAACCGGGACAAAGATTTAAGGCCGCACTCACCCTCGCAAGGGAAGACCTCAAACCGTTGGTTCGGAATGGTCCCTTACTTATGTCACTTGTGATGATATAATTTGTGCAATAAACTAACCGAATCTATTCAACATTCATGCTCAAGGGTACTTAGATCTAACATGCTTTCATCCAAATAACTCCACGCAATGTAACACAACGAGCATATTGAACCATTAAATCAACATGTATAAATCATTATCCAAACACATCATAAATTAATAACATGCATACGGAACAACCTAAATATGCTTTAACAAATAAATAACAAACTAAATTAAACCATGCTTAATAATAAACGAATAACCTAAAGACTATAACATGCTCAAATACAAATTTGGATGAGACGAGATATGTGTATCTTAAGTAGTACGTGGCATTGTATCCCGAGTGCAGACCATACTACCGTCCATTCGGAATCGGCTATGGAATTTACGTCCGGGTTTCCATCCGATATACCACAAAAGGGGAACACATATCCCACTCATCCAATAATCATATCATGCTTCAAACGACTCTCATGCAATTATATATCAAAATAAATAAAACAAAAATAAAGAAGATAAGTAAAAAGGGTGCCCTCAGGTCTAACCTCTTTTGTCATTCCTTGAAAGCGCGTTACACGGCCGTCGGAAGGATTGATACTCCGCAACTTTTCTGGTTCACTAATCCAACGATTTTCCTCGCGGTTTCACTGCTCGGGTTGTTGTTTTCACTCCGTTTCGCTGCTTTTTTAAGGGTATTTTCTGGTCATTGTTTTGGGGACTGTTTTGAGTAGTTTCGGGGACTGTTTTGGGCAGTTCTTAGGGCAGAGGGCTGGTGTTTTTGGACTGTTTTAGTTGTATATAGTGTTGGGGAGGCAATGGGCTGGTCGGTGATGGGCTCTTATGCGTGCAGGTCAGTGGGCATGTTGTGAGGTACTATGTGGTGAGAGGCTTGTGGCGTGAAAGTGAGGTGCTATGTGGTGAGGGTTGTAGGGTATTTTATGTGGGGACTGGTTACGTGGCTTCTTTATGGGGTGTTCTTTGAAGGTGCTAGGTGGCCTATGTCTCGGCAATTTGAGAGTGAGTGGCGTTGAAGGCTGGGGACTTGTGTGATTTTGTTTGGCTATTGGCGTCGGTCAGGCGTGAAGAAGGCTGTGATTTGAGGTGTTTGTGAGTGTTGTTGGTTGCTTGAAGGGTTTGTTGAAGGTCAGTTCGTGTGTGGGTTTATGGGCAGTTTTGACGTGTATTCGAAGCAGTGTCTGGTTGGTGATTTGCGGCAATATGGAGGTCTTTTGGGTGTGAGTTGGTAGGGAGGTTTTGGTGTGTTTGTTGTGAGATTCAGCCAGGTGCGGCTGTGAGGGGCTGATTCGTGGGCAAGGCTTGGCTAATGGCGTGAAGGGTTTGCTTTGGCGTGGTTTGGGGCAGTTAGTTGCGTTTGATTCAGGGGCATGTGGCGTGAGCTGTAGCTTGAACGTGGGGCAGTGTTTATTGATGCGTGAAGGGGTGCGCAGGCTGTGAGTGGGCGTGAGCTGTTTGAAGGCAATTGGTGAGGGTAGTGAATGAGGCATGCTGTTATGGGCGTGAGAGCAGTGGTGTTCTCTTTCCGTTTTATTTTTTGTGAGTCTCTGCCGGCCAGCCAGGGTTGGTTTGTGTGGAGAAGGGTTATTTTTAGGCCAAGGGAGGAGGTTTACCTTGTTGGAGAATGAATAGGATTTATGTATTAATTGGGGATATCTTTTAATTTAGTATATGATAAGGAAATCTTTTAATTAGGGGAATTGATTTGATTTGTTCTTTTTAATTAAGGATATGATTTATTTAAATTGGTAGGTGATTTAATTAAATTAGGAATGTGATTTATTTTAATTAGGAATGTTATTTATGGAATTTAATTTGAATATTTAATTTGGGAAATGAATTTTAATTGTGACATGTGTTTTATTTAATTTAATTGGATTTATTTAATTTGTGAGATATGTTTTAATGGGTTTGGTGTGTTTTAAAACAGAGGTCCAACGAGCAACCCGAAGCCAAACAACGAGGTTAAATCCAACGAAAATTCAATTTTCCAACTTTACCCTTCCAACGTCCGTTTCCCGCGACTTTCACAACTAAAGAGGTAGTGTCTCCATACGAGACTCATCATCGGGTTGATATGCAAAAATGCAATGCCTACATAAGGTATCGACTCCGGTTTATGGCAAGATGCCCTGAAATCCGAAATGGATTCCATGTACACGAACCAAGTTTGGACACTGGTTGATGCACCAGAAGGCGTAAAGCCTATTGGTTGCAAATGGGTCTTCAAGAAGAAGACTGACATGGATGGCAACATACAAACGTACAAAGCTAGGCTTGTAGCGAATGGGTATCGTCAATGACATGATGTCGATTATGACGAAACTTATTCACCAGTTGCCATGATTAAATCCATTCGGATAATGCTTGCTATTGCTGCGTATTTCGATTACGAAATATGGCAGATGGACGTCAAAACCGCTTTCCTTAACGGAAACCTTTTGGAGGATGTTTATATTCAACATCTTGACGGCTTTGTCATACTAAAACATGCAGACAAGGTTTGCAAGTTAAATCGATCCATTTATGGATTGAAGCAAGCATCGCGTTCTTGGAACCAACGTTTTGATGAGATCATAAAAGAATATGATTTCGTTCAAAACGAGGATGATCCTTATGTATATAAGAAGGTTAGTGGGAGCGCACTGACATTCATTGTCCTTTACGTTGATGATGTATTACTTATTGGCAATGACATTCCCATGCTACAATCGGTGAAAGCTTGGCTTTCATTAAAATTCTCCATGAAGGATCTAGGAGAAGTAGCCTTTATTCTAGGAATAAAGATCTACCGGGATAGATCTAGAAAGCTGTTTGGACTCTCCCAGAGCACGTACATTGGCAAAGTGTTGAAGAGATTCAACATGGAACAGTCTAAGAGGGAACTATTGCCAGTGTCACATGGCGTCACTCTATCTAAAGACATGTGTCCTAAAACTCAAGATGAGAGAGACAACATGAGTCGGATCCCATTCACTCCGGCAGTCGGATCGATCATGTATGCCATGATATGTACGCGACCTGATGTCTCGTATGCTTTGAGCATGTGTAGTCGCTATCAGGCCGATCCAGGTGATGGTCACTGGGTTGCGGTTAAGAACATCCTTAAGTATCTTAGACGAACTAGGGATGCGTTCTTAATCTATGGAGATGGAGAACTTGAGGTAATTGGGTTTACCGATGCAAGTTTCCAAACCGATAAAGACGACTGTAAATCGCAATCTGGGTACATATTTTATTTGAACAACGGAGCAGTAAGCTGGAAATCTTCCAAGCAAGAGACTGTTGCCTATTCGACAACAGAAGCGAAATATATTGATGCAGCTGAAGCAGCAAAATAGGTAGTTTGGATCCGTAAATTCCTAATTGGATTATGAGTAGTTCCGTTAGCAGCTGAGCCCATTCCATTGTATTATGACAATAACGGGGCTATAGCGCAGGCTAAGGAACCGCGGTCTCATCAACGATCCAAGCATGTTCTTCGACGTTTCCATCTGATTCGTGAGATCATACATCGTGGCGATGTGAAGATCGAGAAGGTCGCATCAGATGACAACATTGCAGATCCGCTGACGAAAGCTATTTCTCAGTAAAAGTTTGAGCGACATGTACATAGTTCAGGTGTTAGATACTTGAGTGACTGACTATAGGCCAAGTGGGAGATTGTTAGACAATTATGACGCATAGTGTCACTATTTGTAAAAGACATTGTGGTTTTTGTACAAATTAACTATGTGACAAAAGAAATTACTATTTTATCATTTTTTAATTAGATTACTTGAATATATAAATGATAAAAGTCCTTATGATTAGTTCCGGATTATAAGATATGAGACAATATCAATCCACTAAGGTTTAATCATTAAATATCCCTAGTCGTAGTATTATCGAGACTGGACATCGATAATGCGGAATAAACTAGTATTGCACTTGTGCGTGTTATGGAAGCATAACAGCATAGTTCTCATATATTTAGGTATTGGATACTTATGCAAGTATGATAGGAGGTTGTGTTTACCGATGGTATGGGAACAGCTTTGCTCTGGATAGACCCCGCGGAATCCCATTGGTAGTATGACTATGTGTCTATGGGAATCCGCATCAGGGTATGTGTATTTGGTCTTAACTTGAGACTTGCATCGCTAATACTTGCGACAATCAATACGCTTTGGTTTTGGTCGTCCGAGACTTTAACAGGTTCTGTGTACACCTCTTCTGGGTTTATTGAGAATCGTATTATATTGGGTGTGATGTCAAGACGGAAGTATCACTTCAGTCATATGGAGATGATGATCACGCAGGGATACATAACTGGTTCTCTATTATGTTGCAGCTATCAGGATAATATGACAAGGTCATGATTATCCGATTATAGAGACTAGTTGCTTGTGATCCGATATATGCTTCGTACGGGGCAGACACTATTCCAGCCTCAGGCCTTGCATGTGACATCCGATACTGGATCGCAATACGCAATACTAAGTATACTACGCCTGACAAAGATTATATATTCCTTAAAAAATATTTCTGGAGAATTGGGTAGGCACGGTGCTTTACTAGAAGCCAACTATGTCTTGTAAATCGGTAAGAATGTGGTATCGGGTACGCACGTGTTCGGATAGTCCGACGACCGGATTTACTGCCAACATATCTAGGGATCTCATGGATCGCTTCCCGAAGATTCACCGATGACGTATGACTTGAACAGAATTAATCAGGTTAATTATGAGAGAGAGAAAATTAATCTGGGATAAAATTCAAATAGAAGAGAGAGAACGATTAATTTGGAATTAATCGATTAAATAATATATTTGATATATTAAATGAAATTAGATTTCATAACGGAATTAAAATTGGATTTTAATTCGGGCGAACGAATTAATTTAGAATTAATTCGTGAGCGACTTTAATAGTAATTTTTGCTATGCATAATTATTTAATTAAATTTGATTTAATTAAGTCGCAACGGAAAATTTTTTAATTCGGAATTAACGAACCCGAGCCCGGAATGTGTTTGCGGGCCCACTCGGATTTTGAATCAAAGTGGGGCCCACATCAAGTCACATCACTAGTCACTTTATTTGCTTTAAGGTGGTGGAAGTAAGTGAGCATATTAGTTGGTAACTTGTTACTTACACAAGTTTGACTTGATGGACATTTTACTAAATTAACTTTTTGTAAATGGATTTGATTTTTGAAATCAATAATACATTAAACAAAATTGGAAACTCACTTCACTCTCTCATTCTACACAAAAATCGTGACTCTCCCTCTCTTTTTTTTCTCTCAATTGCCAAGAACTACAAGAACACAAAGGGAAGATTTTGTTGCAATTTCTTCCTAAGCTAGCACTTGAAGGAGTCTACAAAGGTGATAGGGAAACATCTATTGAGTTTGGAATTCATTCACCAAGCTTGGAGCTCAACATACAATCATACAAAGAGGAGCTTGGAGCACTACACAAAGGATCAAATTTTTGTTCTCAACACATCCACACAACCGAGCATTGTAAGTATTTTTCGCTATATTACTTTGCGTATTGACATATCTTTTTTGCTTAAATGATCCTAGGCATGTTCTTAGAGAACCTAATAGCGTATAGGCATGTGGGCTTTTGTGGGTTGCGGGGGTTTTGGGCCGAGACTAAAATTTATAACAAAGATCGATTCAGCGAACCCGATATACTGCAAGAGATAGCACGCAATCATCAACCCAATATAAATAAAAATAGACGTGGAACATAATGATGCATGCGAATGAACCAATAATAACTAAACGAAAAGATAAATAAATAGCAAAGGGTGCCCTCAGGTCTTACCTTTTAGGTTGCTTCTCAGAAGTGCGTTACGTCGTCGTCGAAAGGGTTAACGCTCCGTCACTTTTCCGGTTCACTGGTTCGACATTTTATCCATTATTTTACTATTTTTGAGCTGCTATTTCTCTGTATTCTTCGTTGTTTTAAACTGCAATTTTGGCTTACTATTTTGGGTGATCTTGAGACTGTTTTTCGGTGATATTGCTCACTGTTTTGGGTGATTTTTGGGCTATTTCGGGGTGTTTTTACTGAGGTTTTTTTTTTTGCTGTATTTTGGGACCCTTTTTGGGTGTTTTTGGGTGGTTTTTTGGGACTGTTTTATTCACTGTTTTGGGGGGCTATTTTTGTGTATTTTTCGGTGGTTTGGTGGTGTTTTTGTGTTGGTCAGTGGCTCGGTGTATGACTTATGCGTGTGTAGGCTGTGTGTGCGTTTTCAAGTGTGTTGTATATGTCGGTCGGTGAGGGTATGGGCTGAGTGAGTGGTCTGTGTGTGTTAGTGCGTTGTGTGAGTGTGATTGAGGGACGTGTGTGTGTGCGTTTAAGGGACGTGTGTGTGTGTTCAACGCGTAGTAGTGTGTGACTTTTTGTGGTGCCGTGTGTGTGTTTGGTTGCTATGTGTTGAACGTGGGTGAGTAGTTGCTTAAGGGCTGCTGCTTTTGCTCTTTTGGTTATGTGCCATGAGTTGTTGGGAAAAGAGAGAGAGCTAGGGTTAGTTTTAGGTTTTTTTGTAGAGAGAGAGAAGAGAGGCGAGAGGTGAAAGTGTTTTTGTTAGAGAGAGATTAGGGTTTGTTTGTTTTTTATAGAGAGAGGGAAGAGAGAGAGAGGGATTTGCGTTTGTGGTAATTGGCTGTTGTCGGTGAGGGCTTCTGGTGTTTCGGCTAAGGGTCTTTTGTTCAGTTTTGGTGGGTTGCTTCACGTTTAGGGTTGGTCAGTGGTGTTTTAGGGTTTGTGTCTCTTGTGTGTGTGTTGGCTTCAGATTTCGGTGAAGAAGAGGTTTGTTGTTGCTTTTTACGTGAGTGAAGGTGCAGTTTATGAGTGGGCTGTTTGTGGTGAATGAGGGAGAGAGCCGAGTGCGGGTGGCTTTGTGGGAAGGTTGTGTTTGCGACGGTTGCTTATGGGTGGCTTTCTTACTTTGTTGCTTCTGTGAATTGATGAGAAGGTCCAGAGAGATGAGAGGCTATTAGGGTTTTTTTATTTTTTTTGAATGAGCCGTGTGAATGTCTGCCAAAAGAGAGAGGGCTTTTTGTTCTACGCTGGTTGATGGAGAGAAGGAGAGAGAAGGGCGTTTGTTACTTTTGAATGAGAAAGTGAGGGACGGGTGCAGGTTTTTCTTGTTTTTGATTTTGTTTGCCGTATGCGTGTCTAAGGAAAGAGAGAGATTATGGTTTGGAATATGTTATTTTTTATAGTTACATGGTAGGGTTTCTCTTGTAAGGAAATAAATCAAGCAATAAAGGGTGTACTTAATTAATTTATTTAGGGAAAGAATATGTGTATTTTTGGTGGGGGAATATCTTTAATTTGGAAGGTGATTTATTTAGATTTTGGCATGTGTTAAATGTGTTTTGAATATTTTGGATTAGATTTAGTGGGACTTGGACATGTGTGGGCTTGGGCGTGTGGCCCTTTGTAGGTTGCATGGGTTGCATGGGTTTTGGATGGGTGCGTATAGGCATGTGGGCTTTTGTGGGTTGCGGGGGTTTTGGGCCGAGACTAAAATTTAAAACAAAGATCGATTGAGCGAACCTGAGGCTAAACAATGGAATTAAATTTGGCAAGGTATTTATTTTCTGAATTTTCCCTTTCGACGTCCGTTTTCCGTGACTTCCGCAACTTATTGGGTAGTGCCTCCATGCGAGGCTCATCATCGGGCTTCATGCAAAAATGCAGTATCGACAATCATATAATATGATATCAGATTTTGAAAATAGGGTTGAAATCTGAAGCATAATAATATATGTTTCGTATCATAAAAAAATACAGGACATTCATTGCCGATCTCGCGCATAGATCAAACATTGCGTGTAACAGGACCATCTCGACAGAGGGTAATAGAATGGGAAGAGCCCCATAAAACAGAGAATGTATAATATGGCGAAATCATTTCATATCAAAAACATAGTTAAAATATCATTGTTTGATTGGGAAAACTCTTCAAAAATTACATGCAGGCACCCATTAATAAAGACACATATTTAAGGGCATCCATTCACATGTCAGGTACATCACTAAACACATAATTATCCATCATTGTTTTACCAGAAGCCTACAGGGTGGGCACATCATACAACATATTTTATAATCCTCAAGCATTGTCATATGACTCTACATCGGAATACATTATCACCATGTCACATACATATCAATGACATACTTATAGCTTAATATATTTAAATATTTAAATCTATATTCACAATACAAGATTATGCGAGGTTGAACCAAACCACCCAATCTCGTGGCTATAATCATCTCAAACATGTAGTTGTTTAGACCTACCTTAATTTTTATGTGAACTTGAAATTCTGATTACTAGACATGAGGTTTAGATCATGAATGTTTGAGGTCCTGTTCTTGAAGGATTGAAGAGATGACACTAGACCCTGAACACGAGGTCCTGATCCTGAAGGGCTGAAAGACTGATCTTGAATTTTGAAGATGGGGTCTGATTATCAATGAAAATTCATTTAAGACTCTGAATCTAGACCCAGAAGATGGCCTCTGATTTATGGGTCTTATGTGAGACCCTAAATCTAACTCTGACTGAGACGACATATTCTGATTTCAGGGTTTGATGTGAGACCCTAAATCTAACGACAGACTCTGATTTCAAGGTTTGATGTGAAACCCTGAATTCTACTCTAACTCTGATGGTAGACTTTGATTTCAAGGTCTGATGTGAGACCCTGAATCCACCTTTGAAGTTTGATTCTAATTAAACGATCTGACTCTGATCAGACCCTGAACCCTGAAGTCATGACCTAACATTCCTGAACACTTGCCTCTAGTTAGACCCTAATGTGAGGACCTGACAATAAACACTAAATACTTGAACATGAATAATTATCTCTGACAACTGGCTCTGAATGACCAAAGATCTTTGTCTCGGTATGAAATAGTAAATGTAAGATGTATCTAAAAATTGTTTCATGCATATACAATCTAATAAACTTATCAAATTTTCCTTCCTTATCCTCCCCCAAATTCGGCCATGATGGTCCATTAAGGGTGATGAAAGATTTTAAAAATATCCACTCAACCCATGACATATATAACCCTCAACCACTTTAAATATCACCCTAAGAATTCTTGTGCATGCCTAATGAGCTCAAATGATCCATTTCCTACATAGATTCAAAAATAAATGAGAGTGATGCATGCTTATTTTCGAAAATTATAGAAGAATGAAAGTGTAGGGAAGCTTACTTAGTTGGAGAAGAGCATGACAACATAATTTCTTCCTTTCCATCTTGGCGTGTGATGAAGAATGGAGATTGCTACTCTCATTTAAATGAAGGAGATGAAATTCATGTGTTGAAGTTGAGAGGGTAGAGAATGGATGAATAGTGACTGGTATATATAACAGTGGGCTGAGTTTTGTGTTAAAATCAGTGGTTAAAATAAGGCCATATGTCAAAATCATAAGGGCAGTCTCGAAGTTACTGTTAACTCAACAAAAACATACAATTTTGACCTAGTTCTCGTAAGAATTTAAGAAAATATTCAACATGAAAGTTGTAAATCATGATCTACGCTTTCTAACGATATAATAATCACTGAAAATATTGACAATTAAATATATCTAACTAATACTAGAGTTGGTGATCGGCGCCAATTTTTAATGTATTTATTGTAAATACGTTGCACTTTTATATCTTATGTTGAATAAAAATTAGTAATTTCATCGATATATTCTTTTGTATAATAGTAAAGACGTAAATAGTCCATTTAATGAATTGTTGTAATGTAGTTATGAAAGCATCGCGACAGACATATAGAAATATTATAACATGTTTCATTATTAAAATAGTTACTTGTCAAGGTTTACATACATGGTCTGTTAGTAAACCCATGAGACTGGTATATGTCGTATATTAGAATAGTTCTAATAGATCATCTCAGTTATCCATGAGTCTTAGGGGGACTCATATATACAAGTGGGTATTTATTAGATAAATACTGAATGACTCACTTGAAGATTCCTAATAGATGGTACAACAACGTCAAAATGAATCTTCTTGAGTCGGGTAGCATATTAGCTCCTTTGACTTGAGATATCATTGTGGATATATATTATATCCTCCACACTTTGATGGAAGTCACATCAATGATCTTTTAAGATTAGACCTTTGCTTGTTCGTTGGGCATGGACAGATACTTTTGATATATTTCGATGTATCGAGAGAAAATCAGTTAGTCAAATGTACGAGATTTAGGTATCTAATCAATGATTCTTTAAAACCTTTGGCCGAGGTATACTACGAAAACGAGATCTAAGTATTTATTTGGAGAATAACGATTATATCACGACATATTAGAATTGTTCAAAGCGGAGATTTGACGTTATTCTATATCTACGGAACAATTCGAATAGCTATGACAGAAAGAATAAATATATGCAATGATCTGACTTGTATGGTTCAACTCGATTATCTATGGTCATCGTAATTTGTGAGTGGATAAATTATGGACACGAAAATAGTTTATGTGATAGATAAACTTGAACTTAGAGAGTCCCACATTATGAAATATACTCATTAAGCACTTAGGCATTTAATTATGGAAAATTCAGATTATTCATAATTTACAAATGCGCATAAAATTTAATAAGTATTTGTATATGATACATAATTTAATTAGATACACATTAATGGCCAAATGGTAATTAGAATTTTCCACTTGTCTTTGTTATGATTAATTAAATTAATTAAAGATTCATTGATTATTAGTTATAATAAAAAAGGTATATTCTTGAAATATTTATTCTTGAAATATTTTTACATATCCTTATTTTTTTCATTTATGAATAGAAGTTCCTATTAAATTAATATTAATCAGTATTTGAGTTTTTAGATAAAATAATATTCTTGGAATATCCTTCATCTCTTGGTCAATTGTGTTTGGCTAAACCATAGGGTTTTGACACTTGGATTCCACTAACTTGAAAACAAATAAATTAAATACATTTTAATTAGATTAATATGTGTTTAATATTGGACCAAGTTTTGAACATGAAAAATGACTTCTTAGCTCCCTAGAATTCGGCCAAGCTAGTTAAAATGAAACCGTGTTTCATTTTTTTTTGTTAGCCATTTCTCAAAGTGTTGAGAGAAAAAAAGATTAGGGTTAGTTTCAAGAGAAGAACATCAAAAGGAGAATGATTTGGAAAGTTTGAAGCAAAATCAAAAGCTCAATTGGATTAAGGTAATGGTTTTTTTTCGTGTAGTGGAAATTATTTTTCCTAAGCATGTTAATGTGTACTTGATATATATTACATGTTCCAAATATATTGTTGGATAATATATTTATTTCCAAATATTTGGTGTTGTTGTTTTGTTAATAATCTTGATGGATTCTTTGTTTAGCATGTGTTGATTTTTCTTCTAATTAAAATAATTAGGTTCAAAATTAAAAATTGACATTTTAGAGTGTTGTAACCACTCTTTTGATGATATTTCATATTTGGTGACTTTAAAATGGTATAGATTAATTTGATTAATTTTGTGATAAATTGGAATTGTACATGAAAAATAGGTTGATTTTTTTTTCATGATCAGATCTCGAAAACTGAACCTTTTTTTGAGTAAAAATATGATGTTTGGATGTGTATTGGGTGTTAAAAAAATACTGAAAAATTTTGTGAGTTGAAAATTTGTGAAAACGGTAAAATTAATTAAGAAACGGGCGTACCATGTGGGGGCTATCCAAGCAGTGAATTGTTCACTGTTTGGACAGTCTAGGGGCTGACTGATTACAGCCCAAGTGACCGGGTCAACCTGACTCGGTAGTTGATTGACTGGTCAACAGTTTTTCGTAGTATTTATTCGAATAGGGTTTTCGTAAAATCTTTGCCACACTTTTGTGATTTGTTTATATTGTTTAGTTGTTAATGAATAATATGTTTAGGTGAAATACGATCTATTTAGAGGTATTGGATATCAGTTAATTTGTTCGGAAAATTTTAAAATGTTTAAAAATTATTTTCGCTTTATACCGTGCTTCTGCCACCAAAACGCCAACAAAAATGGTATCAAAGCGTCTGATCCTACATCCAAAATATTTTTCACGCTATTAAATATTTGATATTTAATCCAATTTTTTTTTCACATGTTTAAATTAATTTGATTAGATCGATTTTTTAACTATTTGACAGTAATTGAAAAATCACTATGATAAGGCTTTATTTGTTTATGTTTGTATTTGTACACTTTAATGGTTCGTCTTGTCAATACAGATGCGATTTGATTTTTATGGTCGTGCCCGCAACGTACCAAAGTTATGTGGGTGTGGTTTATAGGAATAAATTTACACCGATAATACTTATTTTGATAAAAGACAAACTCGAGCAAAAATGAATACCAATAGATGCCAAAGCAGTCAGGTAGTGCATAAGTACCTTGAGCTTGTCAATGACAAGTATTGCTTTGAACAGGCCTCATCCAATAGACGTCAAAGCAGTGAGGATTGGAAATGGTTTATAACCTAAATTAGGAGTCACATTTGATGTGATTAATAATTGTTATCTACTCGCGAACATACGTAAGAGCAACGTGCCAAAGTTGTGTGTCAAAATATGTTCATGGGATCCACTTCCTACTATAGAATATATTTTAATTATTAAATTCTCGTATTTTCTTTTGGGATTATGAAGTTACTTAAAGCAGTGAGAGGGAATCTTTAGATTAAAAATCCACGATATGGTTAGATGTTGTAAGATATCGATGAAATTACTTTATCTGCTAATTCTTATCTTCTTTTGTTTAAGTTTTGTGATGTAGCAATCGCTTCTTCTAATCCATTTGTGCGCGTCTTTGACGCAAATAAACTAGTTGGCCTTGAAAACTTTTATGAATGAGAATTAGATCTTAAGATTGTCTTGAGATTGGAGAAGTTGAGATATGTGCTGGATAATCCATTACTTTTGGATATTGCTCCGAAGTCAACCCCTGAGGAGATGAATATCTTTCAAAAATGGAGCGATGATGACCTGAGAGTCAGTTCACTCATTCTTTTTTCTATGTCTCCTGATCTAAAGAGGCAATATATAGATATCTCTTACTCCTTCAGCATTGTTACTCAGCTTTAGGATTTATTCTTGAACTAGGAGCAAGCCACAGTATACAAAATCTCAGTGGAACTATTTCAAGCTCATCTGGCTGATGGTAAGTGTCACGACCCAAAACATGGGGCAATGACAACGGGGTAGTTAAATAAAGTAAAATTATAACAAGACCAGTCAAATGGTCAAAATGTCAGCAGAAAATGGTCAAAAATTCAAAACATGACTTAGACAAAAAGATCAATCTGTAAAATTTCAAAACATGCCTCATGGACTTTAAAACAAAATAAAATATAAAATCATACGAAAAATACCCAAAATATTCATATAGTTTAAATGTGAACACCTGTTGTGAAATAAATAATCAAAATTCAAATAATGTCCTGACTATGCAATGCATCACTTAAATAACTACACAGTCTGATAATCTTAAATACAAGTCAATACCTCCAGGAATGCACTATCACCGATGAAACGAAGGAAACTACTCAACACGATCCGAACACTTTCAAGGAATCAAAACCGTTCCTTATACTTTAAGGCTCCAAAACCCAGAATGAACCCTCAAGCTCCAAAGCCCCAAGGTCTAATCTGAAATGTTAAACCACGTATTCAGTAGGGATTCATGTACTCACCTTACTTGGATTTACCAAAATCCTGCATAGTTAGTAAGATATATGGATATATATGCCCAATAAAATAATGTTGAGAATGCAAGTTAATAAATAACTATAAGTTATATTTAGGAGGGGTATTGATAAGTTATTTTGAAATCATCGACAACATTAATCATTTAAATAATGACGTGAGTGAAATACCATACGGGGCCTTGTAACTAGACTCCCAACACTAGAGATGTAAATAAATAATGTGTCACATGGGGCCACATAACCGGTCATCTCAAAAAGGAGATGTGAATAATCAATGTGCCACAATGGTGCCACAGAACAAACATAATCATATACCACGAAAGGCTCCTCATGATCAATTACCACAATGGGATAATAATAAACAAATCTTGCGCATGTTCGGGACTCTCACCCAGGGACATGTCATCACCATCCAAATACCACCACTCGAGGCCCGTGTAACAGTTGCCGCAACGGGACAACCAGGTCAATAAGATGAGCCAAAACAGGGCTCTACACAAGCAAAGTCGCAACGGGGCAATAATAATAATAAACTCATCATGGTCGCGTCGTGCCACCCAACACGCAATTTCACATTTCCATAAAACATGGCTAATATTAAGATACATTTCACATTATTTTCATAGGCATAAAATAATGATATATATATATATATATATATATATATATGTAATATAAAATCGCAATCAAGATGAGTTTTGAATCCCTACATCAAACCCATGCTCGAAGTGTGAAACCAATCTCACAATGTTGCTTAATGCGTTCAGACTATCTTGTCATTCAAACAACTATAAAACTCTCTTTAGGCTCACCTGGCACGCTCTACGAGGTACGCAAGTCCGTTGACTAGTGACTTCCCAAAGATCACCAAAGACATCTCGAAACCTGAGATGTAAAGTGAACTAAATCAAACTCCTGCACAAACCTAACCGGAAACTAGCATGTTTTCGTTTAAAACATGGGATTCTTATTTACAATTCAGTACCACAAATGCCCAATCGGGGCCTGATGAGTGGTAAATGTATCACTATTTCCCACTCATTTGACCTAATATTTTGTATAGTTTCTTAGGTTTTGTGAATATTTTGATGTATTTTGTGTTATTTTGTAGATAAATAAAGTTTCAGGACTCTCTGGAAGCAATTTGGGGCCAAAACAGTGAAAAATGGACAAAAGGGCAACATTATAATTTGGCGCGTCGCGATGCGCAAGCCTTCTGCGTCGCGGCCGCTAACGTACGCCGCCTACTAAAATGCATCGGGACATGTGGACCATTCTGAGAGGTTTTCTAAAATGCATCGTGCTAATGTGCGCCGTTTGCTAAAATGCACCATGCTAACGTGCACCGGACACGTGTCACCATCACATGCTGCCGACAATCATCATCGACGCTAAAATATGCTTGCCACATGTCAACATCTCAGTGAGCCACGCTAACATGTGTCGGGACACGTGTCGCCATCACATGCTACCGACACTAATAATTCAGCCGCCGATGAAAGAGTGACATGTGTCACGATCTCGCGAAGCCAGTCCACTATGTGTCAATAATCTACGCGCGTCGCGATGCGCAAAGGATGTTGCGTCGCGACGCGCTCGGCCTACTGACGCCTATAAATTTAGCTCGATTTCAGAATTCAAATCATGCCTTCCTTGGGTTTTATAAGGACTTTAAAGATTGCATCTTGTGTGTTTAAGTTTTTGTAATTTAAATTAAGCATTTTACTTTTAGTATTTTTAACTATGCACTTTTACTTTATGTAATAAATTTTCTTTTCTTTTCTTTTCTTTTATGTTCAGTAATTAATTTACTGTTGGGGAAGGGTGAAGCTTTTTACATTTATAATTTAGATTAATCTCCCTTAGTTATAATATATAAACTAGCTAAATCTGACTTAATGAGGATACCGCTATATTGGCCGGTTGGTAATTATTTATAAATTGGTTTTAAATTGACTAAATTAGATACCGCCATATTGGTCGGTTGGTAATTAATTATAAATTTGATTCAATCAGGATACCGCCTATATGGCTGGTTGGTTCAACTTAATTGGGAAATACTGGCAATTTCTATATTATAATAATTTGAGATTTCTGAAGGTGGATCCTCTAACCCCCAATATTTTATTTTTATTCTAGAGAATTGATGAAACACAATATTAATAAGCTTAATAATTGATTTAATTATATTATGGGTAATTCTTTAGTTTGTTTATTGAGTCTTAAGCTTAATGCTTCTTGTTGCCTGATCACCAATAGGATTGATATGGTAAACTTAAAATGAACTTGGAAAATGGATTTTAGGTTTTAGCCTTAGATTCAATAGCTCAAGATCTTCCTTGAGAATAGATAACCATTTAATAGATTTCCTTACAGGATAGACATATACATGGGATAGCCATAATTGGAACTTGAACTTAACGAATTCAGATAACTTGGTTAACATAGGAATATGATTAATTGAGTTACACTGGGTATTTGCGTCTGACCATCGACAAAGGCTTTTGCATATTTTCGTGTTCCAGGTTAGCAAACTGACTTATTACACATATATAAGAGAATCAATTCATCTTTAGAATAATATTGTGTGGAGTCACGACCCTAGGTATTTTGTGTCTTTTGTTATTTTCCTTAGTATTTTCTTTTGAATTTTTATTTATTTATTTATTTAGCAAATCAACATTCAACCAACCAATCAAGCAATCATTCTCTTCTCCCTTTAATTAGATACATGTAAAGAAATAGAATCAATAATTAATAACAACAGCAGGAATTAAGTCCTCGTAGGATCGATATTTTTACTACTTGAACAATACATGCGCTTGCGTTATACGCGTGTGATTACGTCGGTCAAGTTTTTGAAATTAATCTCCCTTAGTTATAATATATAAACTAGTTAAAACCTGACTTAATGAGGATATCGCTATATTGGTCGGTTGGTAATTATTTATAAATTGGTTTTAACTTGACTAAATTGGATACCGCCATATTGGTCGGTTGGTAATTAATTATAAATTTAATTTAATCAGGATACCGCCTATATGGCTGGTTGGTAATTATCACGTAGATTTATATATTATAATAAGGGAGATTTCTAAATTAAAAATAGTAAAGGTAGATTAATCTCACCTAATTTATAATATGGAAATTGTAATTTAATATGGATTAAAAGTTGATACCGCCTTAATGGCTGGTTTTAATTATGTAACATAATGTGACACCGCTTATAGGACGGTCTTTAGGTGACAGATGATTACCGCCTATATGGCTGGTTTATGGATAAATAATAACACCGTCTTTATGGCTGGTTCAACTTAATTGGGTAATACTGGCAATTTCCATATTATAATAATTTGAGATTTCTAAAGGTGGATCCCCTAACCCCCAGTATTTTATTTTTATTCTAGGGAAGTGATGAAACACAATATTAATAAGCTTAATAATTAATTTAATTATATTATGGGTAATTCTTTAGTTTATTTATTGAGTCTTAAGCTTAATGCTTCTTGTTGCCTGATCACCAATAGGATTGATATGGTAAACTTAAAATGAACTTGCAAAAGGGATTTTAGGTTTCAGCCTTAGATTCAATAGCTCCGGCGCCGTTGCTGGGGACTTATTTTTCTTGAGTTATTAATTTTGAAGCTATCTAATTTACTTGTATCTAATTTTCTTTATTTTTATCAGTAATTTTTATTTCCTTCTTTTACATTTCAGGTGGTTGAAAAAAATGGAGCATTATTGGGAGATTGAAATATTACGAGCTTTACTAGAAGAAATCACACATCAGGGAGCAACAGTCCAGTTTTCTGAGGCCTGTTGTCCAGCCCAACAGTTATCACTGGATGTCAAGCAATACTACATTTGCTCAACAGAATGCAATGGGGAGATGTGAGATATGCGATGGTAACCACCCGAGCGATCAATGCATATACCTTTCAGAGTGGCAGAATTATCAGAATCATTCAAGGTACGAAGAACCATCACATTTTCCATCTTATCCACCATCCATCTACGATCTTCATCAATAACTAGAACCATCAGAGGAAGATCATTTGATTCACATGCTCAAAGATTGGCTCGAGGAACGGGAATCTCAATTTGAAGCACAAATTCATAGTCAAACGGCGTCTATACAGAGGATGACAGATCAAGTTAGAAAATTAACAGATAACTTAAATCACATATCTCACGGAGCAAATTCAAATAATACTGAAGAAGCCTTCGAATATCCTGAGATTCATCATGACATCATAACAGAAGACGAGGGTTAGCAGTATCAAGAATCAGAGGTATCAGTTCAGGAGCCCGAACCAACGAAGTCTTAATTTGATTTTTATTATTCATCAGACTTTGACGAGGATGAAGAAGTTGAGCTATTTATACCAACTGCACCAACAAATGAGGATCAAACTTTCTATCCTCAAAATGAAGATCTTGGAGCCTGCATGGCGCAAATTTTTGACGAAGATCTACCTAAGCTAGTCATATCAACCGCAGAGGATGAAGACCTAAAATCAGACATATTTTTACATCCTCAGGTTGACACTTATGGGGCATGCATTTCACAGATGACAAATGAAGAGCTGAACGAGGAAATTTTAAAATACATATGTGAAGAAAATGTGGAGCAAGAAGAAGAGCAAATCGAGGAACAAATGTCTGACCATTTGAATATCTCGGGCATTCAAGAGAAACATCACTATTTTAGGGAGTACAATTCAAAGATATTGCCTAGAAGCTTGACATAATGGAACTTTCATTCCAAGTCAAGCACCATACGAGACCTCCTGATTTTCTTTCTTTCTTTTCAGGAACCACTGGAGCGACAATGATTAAAAAGATGGCACAAACATTGAATGAGACAAAATTATTTTTTCCACCTTACCGTTGGAAGAGACCCTTCAAAAGCAACGCTCATGGGATTGTCTTTAATCGGACATCCAAAACTACTTTGAAACCTCCTTGACAAATGGATTTCAGTCACATCTTACTGAAGACGAAAAATTTAGCGCTAGCAGAGAGGTAACCTATGCAATTTGTTGTAATTTCTGTTTTCATATTTTTGTGTATACATGTTGTAGAGTTGTTAATTTTGTGTGATATTTTCAGGGAAAAGCACAAATAGAGCATTTAAGGCAAAAGCAAGATAAGAGGAAAAGTGTTTGGCAATCACAAAGATGAGTGTTAATTCATTAGTGATGGCTGAGTAAGGAATGAATTCTTGAGACGCAGTCTAATGAATTTATACCAAGCGAGTGGCATATTACGTACACAACTCCGTTGCCGTAATAATTGCTTTGATTTTCTTTTCTTTTGTAATTATCTTTATTTTCGCCGACAGGATCCAGAAATTTTTGACCTTTCACCATTTCTTTTATTATTTTGCTAACAATCGTCCTTTGGAAGATACTTGTGCTATTATTACTCACCTTTTTCAGGTGCTATAAATTCAACTCATCATTTCACTTTTGAAGGCATCCAAAGCTGAGAAAGAAATACATAAAAATGGAAGCCACTTCTAGAAGACGAGTTGTAAACATCTATGTGTTTTACGGTACTAGTGTTGGTACTAAGCCACAATACATAGAGGCAGCACATGAATTGGGTCGAGTCTTAGCTAAAAGGAATTTGCACCTAGTATATGGTGGTGGCAATATTGGATTAATGGGGATCATTTCAAAGGTCGTACATGATGAAGGCAGTCAAGTTATGGGAATAATCCCAAAACCCTTGGCAGATGCGGATCTTATAGGATCATCAAACGGAGAAGAACTGATCGTGCCAGGTATGTCTAAATGACTGATGGAAATGATTAACCGTGCTAATGCTTTTATTACTTTGTCAGGTGGTTTGGGTACGTTGGAGGAGATATTTACAATGCTATCTTGGGCGAACTTAAACATATACCATAAACCAATTGGATTGTTCAACTCAGATGGATTTTATGATTTTCTTTGTGTATTTCTTGATCATGCCCGGAGAAATGGGTTCGTGTCAAAACCTTTAAAAGAACTCCTCTTCACTGGCAGAACTACCCTAGATTTAATTGACCAAATCTTAGCCTATGAACCACTAATTGACCCTATCCTTTCCAAGATAAAATGGTCTGATGATGATCGTGGTAAGAAGCGTCGAATAAATCTGGATCTCAACCTTTAATTTCCTTTCTAGATGTAGAATTTCAGCTAACCGAGTATTATCTTCTAAACTAATCTTCTACTTTTTAAGACATTGGGGACAATCTCTCATTTAGGTTTAGGGGTGGGGAATAGTTGTAGTATTTTGTTATTTTTATTTTTAGTCCAAAATCTTTCGAAAAAATACAAAAAAATTGAAAAATTTTAACAAAAATCAAAAAAATAATTTGTGTTTTTGTTTTTAACTTGGTTAATCAGGTGAAATTGGTATAAGAGATATCCGAGTAAGGAATTTCCACTCCTGAGACGTATCTCAACCTATTTCGAAACAAGTTTATTTTTGTTTATTTCATTTTGAATTATTTAATTTGTTAATTCTCCATAAAACTGATTAAAATGAATCTTCATATGCTCAGTTGACAGCTATTATCAACATACATGGACATGAGAAGTAATTGACAAGTTTGTAATATTCAGTGCTCTAGTTGAATTGGAGGAAGCATCTAAAAAAAGCAATGGAATAAAAAAAATGTCTGAGATCCGAGTTATTAAGTCTGTATGGGTGTTTTAACACCTAGTGCCCTAAAACCAACTGGTTTGGGAGCCAATGGCCCAAAGCTCGCTACATGGATGGAAGATGTTGCAAAAATATATATATCTGAAGTTTGAGTAATTAAGTCCATAGGGGTGTCTTAACACCTGGTGCCCTAAAGCCAACTGGTTTGGGAGCCACCGACCCAACGCTCGCTACATAGACGGAAGATATTGTATATAAATAAAAAAAAAAATCAAAAAAGAAAGAAAAAATCAGAAAAATTATTCCATTGCTGCAAAAAGGTGTGAATTTTGATAAAACTTTAGGACAAAAATATTACTCTCTTCTCAACTGCACTTGTGACTATTGTGGGCAAAATGAGTTGATTAATATTTTGTCGGCTGTGTATATGGAGAATGGTAAATATAATCGGAGAATTTACTTATTCGGTAATTTAGAAAGAAAGAAAACAACTAGTAATTTGGATAAGAAGTTTCACATGGTTAATCACTAACTTCTTTAATCTCTTTTCTCTTGTCTTTTTATTTTTGTGTGCATTAGTTTTACTATCTTTTTACTTTTATAAAACGTTTGTGGGTATCGTTACTGTAAGTCCTCACGAGACTACAACTCGTCCACTAGGGACAACTAGGGGTTTAAAGGCTTCTTGCATACGCTAAATGCAACCGTGATCCCTACGAAAGTGGCTTAGTTTAAATTTATTTTAAAGATGTTTATGTTATTTTATTTTGTCTTTTGCTCGAGGACTAGCAAAATGTTCGGTTTGGGGGTGTGATGAGTGGTAAATATATCATTATTTCCCACTCATTTGACCTAATATTTTGTATAGTTTCTTGAGTTTTGTGAATATTTTGATGTGTTTTGTGTTATTTTGTAGATAAATAAAGTTTCAGGACTCTCTGGTAGTAATTTGGGGCCAAAAGAGTGAAAAATGGACAAAAGGGCAAAATTATAATTTGGCACGTCGCGACCGCTAACGTGCGCCGCCTGCTAAAATGCGCCAAGACACGTGGACCATTCTGAGAGTTTTGCTAAAATACACCGTGCTAACGTGCACTATTTGCTAAAATACGTCATGCTAACGTGCACCGGACACGTGTCACCATCACATGCTGCCGAAAATCATCATCAACGCTAAAATGCGCTTACCATGTGTCAACATCTCAGTGAGCCATGCTAACATGCCTCGGGACACGTGTCGCCATCACATGCTGCCGACACTAATAATTCAGCCGACGATGAAAGCGTGACACGTGTCACGATCTCGTGAAGCCAATCCGCTATGTGTCGATAATCTACGAGCGTCGCGACACGCAAAGGATGTCGTGTCGCGACGTACTCTGCCTATTGACGCCTATAAATTCAGTTCGATTTCAGAATTCAAATCATGCCTTCCTTGGGTTTTGTAAGGACTTTAAGGATTGCATCTTGTGTGTTTAAGTTTTTGTAATTTAAATTAAGCATTTTACTTTTAGTATTTTTAATTATGCACTTTTACTTTCTATAATAAATTTTCTTTTCTTTTCTTTTCTTTTCTTTTATGTTCAGTAATTAATTTAGTGCTGGGGAAGGGTGGAGCTTTTTACTTTTATAATTTAGATTAATCTCTCTTAGTTATAATATATAAACTATTTAAACCCTGCTGGGGAAGGCAGCATGTGATGGTGACACGTGTCCCGGCGCACGTTAGCATGGCTCGCTGAGATGTTGACATGTGGCAGGCACATTTTAGGGTCGATGATGATTGTCGGGAGCATGTGATGGTGACACATGTCCGGTGCACGTTAGCATGGCACATTTTAGCAAAAGGCGCACATTAGCACGATACATTTTAGCAAACCTCTCAGAATGGTCCACGTGACCCGGTGCATTTTAGTAGGCGGCAAACGTTAGCGGTCACAACGCAGAAGGCTTGCGCGTCGCGACGCGCCAAATTATAATTTTGCCCTTTTGTCCGTTTTTCACTGTTTTTGCCCCAAATTACTTCCAGAGAGTCCTGAAACTTTATTTATCTACAAAATAACACAAAACACATCAAAATATTCTCAAAACTCAAGAAACTATACAAAATATTATTTTAAATGAGTGGGAAATAGTGATACATTTACCACTCATCACACCCCCAAACCTAACATTTTGCTAGTCCTCGAGCAAAACACAAAATAAAATAACATAAACATCTTTAAAATAAAATTAAATTAAGCCATTTTCGAAGGGATCACAGTTGCATTTAGCGTATGCAACAAGCCTTTAAACCCATAGGTGTCCCTAGTGGACGAGTTTTAGTCTCGTGAGGGCTTACAATAACGATACCCCCAAATGTTTTATAAAAGTAAAAAGATAGTAAAACTAATGCACACAAAAACAAAAAGAAAAGAGAAAAAAGAATAAATAATAAAGAAGTTAGTGATTAACCAGGTGAAACTTCTTATCCAAATTACTAGTTATTTTCTTTCTTTCTAAATTACCAAATAAGTAAATTCTTCGATTGTATTTATCATTCTCCATATACATAGCCAACAAAATATTAATCAACTCATTTTGCCCACAATAGTCACAAGTGCAGTTGAGAAGAGAGTAATATTTTTGTCCTAAAGTTTTATCTGAATTCACACATTTTTGCAGCAATGGAATAATTTTTCTGATTTTTTCTTTCTTTTTTTTATTTTTTTTATTTATATACAATATCTTCCGTCTATGTAGCGAGCGTTGGGTCGGTGGCTCCCAAACCAGTTGGCTTTAGGGCACCAGGTTTTAAGATACCCCTACTGACTTAATTACTCAAACTTCAGATATATATATATTTTTGCAACATCTTCCATCCATGTAGCGAGCTTTGGGCCAGTGGCTCCCAAACCAGTTGGTTTTAGGGCACTAGGTGTTAAAACACCCATACGGACTTAATAACTCGGATCTCAAACGTTTTTTTTATTCCATTGATTTTTTTAGATGCTTCCTCCAATTCAACTAGAGCACTGAATATTACAAACTTGTCAATTACTTCTCATTTCTATATGTTACTATGTATGTTGATAATATCTGACAACTGAGCATATGAAGATTCATTTTAATCAGTTTATGGAGAATTCAAAAATTAAATACTTCAAAATGAAATAAACAAAAATAAACTTGTTTTGAAATAGGTTGAGATACGTCTCAGGAGTGGAAATTCCTTACTCGGCTATCTCTTATACCAATTTCACTTGATTAACCAAGTTAAAAACAAAAACATAAATTATTTTTTTGATTTTTGTTAAAAATTTTCAATTTTTTTTGTATTTTTTTCAAAAATTTTGGACTAAAAATAAAAAAAATAAAATACTAAAACTATTCCCCACCCCCAAACCTAAATGAGACATTGACCCCAATGTCTTAAACAGTAGAAGATGAGTTTAGAATATAGTACATGGTTAGCTGAAATTCTACATCTAGAAAGGAAATTAAAGGTTGAGCTCCAGATTTTTCGACGCTTCTTACCACGATCATCATCGGACCATTTTATCTTGGAAATGATAGGGTCAATTTGTGGTTCATAGGCTAAGATTTGGTCAATTAAATCTGGGGCAGTTCTGGCAGTGAAGAGGAGTTCTTTTAAAGGTTTTGACACAAACCCATTTCTCCGGGCATCATCAAGAAATACACAAAGAAAATCATAAAATCCATCTGAGTTGAACAATCCAATTGGTTTCTGGTGTATGTTCAAGTTCGCCCAAGATAGCACTGTAAATATCTCCTCCAACGTACCCAAACCACCTGGAAAAGTAATAAAAGAATCAGCACGGTTAATCATTTCCACCAGTCGTTCAGACATACCTGGCATGATCAGTTCTTCTCCGTTTGATGATCCTATAAGATCCGCATCTGCCAAGGGTTTTGGGACGATTCCCAGAACTTGACTGCCTCCATCATGTATGGCCTTTGAAACGATCCCCATTAATCCAAGATTGCCACCGCCATATACTAGGTGCATATTCCTTTCAGCTAAGACTCAACCGAATTCTTGTGCTGCCTCTATGTATTGTAGCTTAGTACCAACACTTGTACCGCAAAACACACAGATGTTTATAACTCGTATTCTAGAAGTGGCTTCCATTTTTATGTATTTCTTTCTCAGCTCTGGATGCCTTCAAAAGTGTAATGATGAGTTGAATTTATAGTACCTGAAAAGGGTGAGTAATAATAGCACAAGTATCTTCCAAATGACAATTGTTAGCAAAATAATAAAAGAAATCGTGAAAGGTCAAAAAGGTCTGGATCATGTCAGTGAAAATAAAGATAATTACAAAAGAAAAGCAAATCAAAGCAATTATTACGGCAACAGAGTTGTGTACGCAATACGCCACTCTCTTGGTATAAATTCATTAGGCTGTGTCTTAAGAATTCATTTCTTACTCAGCCATCACTAATGAATTAACTCTCATCTTTGTGATTGCCAAACACCTTTCCTCCTATCTTGTTTTTTCCTTAAATGTTTCGTTTGTGCTTTTCCCTGAAAATATCACACAAAATTAACAACATTACAACATGTATACACAAAAATATGAAAACAGAAATTATAACAAATTGCATGGGTTGCCTCCCTGGTAGCGCTAAATTTTTCATCTTCAGTCAGACGTGACTGAAATCCATTTTTCAAGGAGGTTTCAGCGTAGTTTTGGATGCCGATTAAAGACAATCCCATGAGCGTTGTTTTTGAAGAGTCTCTTCCAACGGTAAGATGGCAAAAAGAATTTTGTCTCATTCAGTGCTTGTGCCATCTTTTTAATCTTTATCACTCCAGTAGTTCCTAAAAAGAAAGAAATAAAATCAAGAGGTCTCGTATGGTGCTTGACTTGGAATGGAAGTTCCATTTTGTTAAGCTTCTGGGCGATATCTTTGAATTGTACTCCCCAAAACAGTGATGTTTCTCTTGAATGCCCGAGATATTCAATTTGGTCAGACATTTGTTCCTCAATTTTCTCTTCTTCTTACTCCACCTTTTCTTCATATTTCTATTTTAAAATTTCCCTCTTCTTCTTACTCCGCCTTTTCTTCACATATCTATTTTAAAATTTCCTCGTTCAGCTCTTCATCTGTCATCAATGAAATGCATGCTCCATAAGTGTCAACCTGAGGATGTAAATACATGTATGATTTTAGGTCTTCATCCTCTGTCGTTTATATGACTGGCTCAGGTAGATCTTCGTCAAACATTTTCGCCATGCATGCTCCAAGATCTTCATTTTGAGGATAGAAAGTTTGATCCTCCTTTGTTGGTGCAGTTGGTGCAAATAGCTCAGCTTCTTCATCCTCGTCAGAGTCTGATGAATAATAAAAATCAAATTGAGACTTTGTTGGTTCGGGCTCTTGAACTGATACCTCCGATTTTTTATATTGCTCAGCCTCGTCTTCTGTTATGATGTCATGATGAATCTCAGGATATTCGAAGGCTTCTTCAGTATTATTTGAATTTACTCAGTGAGATATGTGATTCAGGTTATCTGTTAATTATCTAACTTGATCTGTCATCCTCTGTATAGATGTCGTTTGACTATGAATTTTTGCATCAAAATGAGCTTCCCGTTCCTCGAGCCAATCTTTGAGCATGTGAATCAACTAATCTTCCTCTGATGGTTCTGGTTCTTGATGAAGATTGTAGATGGATGGTGGATAAGATGGAAAATGTGATGGTTCTTCGTACCTTGAATAATTCCGATAATTCCACCACTCTGAAAGGTATATGCATTGATCGCTCGGGTGGTTACCATCACATATCTCACATCTCCTCATTGCATTCTGTTGAGCAAATGTAGTATTGCTTGACATCCAGTGATAATTGTTGGGATGGACAACAGGGCTCAGAAAACCGGACTGTTGCTCCCTATTGTGAGGTGTATCTTCTTCTAGTAAAGCTCGTAATCTTTCAATCTCCCAATAATGTTCCATTTTTTTCAACCACCTGAAATGTAAAAGAAAGAAATAAAAATTACAGATAAAAATAAAGAAAATTAGATACAAGTAAATTAGATAGCTTCAAAATTAATAACTCAAGAAAAATAATTCCCCGGCAACGGAGCCAAAAACTTGACCGGCGTAATCAAACGCATATAACGTAAGCACACATATCGTTCAAGTAGTAAAAATATCGATCCCACGAGGACTTAATTCCTACTGTTGTTATTAATTATTGATTCTATTTATTTACAGGTATCTAATTAAAGAGAGAAGAGAATGATTACTTGATTGGTTGGTTGAATTTGGATTTGCTAAATAAATAAATACAAAAGAAAATACTAAGGAAAATAAAAAAAGACACAAAATACCTAGGGTCGTGACTCTACACAATATTATTCTAAAGATGAATTGATTCTCTTATATATGTGTAACAAGTCAGTTTGCTAACCTGGAACACGAAAATATGCAAAAGCCTCTATCGATGGTCAGACGTAAATACCCAGTGTAACTCAATTAATCATATTCCTATGTTAACCAAGTTATCTGAATTCGTTAAGTTCAAGTTCCAATTATGCTACCCACGCCCGATAGGTATATGTCTATCCTGTAAGGAAATCTATTAAAGGGTTATATATCCTCAAGGAAGATCGTGAGCTATTGAATTTAAGGCTGAAACCTAAAATCTCTTTTCCAAGTTCATTTTAAGTTTACCATATCAATCATATTGGTGATCAGGCAACAAGAAGCATTAAGCTTAAGACTCAATAAACAAACTAAAGAATTACCCATAATATAATTAAATCAATTATTAAGCTTATTAATATAGTGTTCCATCACTTCCCTAGAATAAAAATAAAATACTGGGGGTTAGGGGATCCACCTTTAGAAATCTCAAATTATTATAATATGGAAATTGCCAGTATTACCCAATTAAGTTGAACCAGCCATAAAGGCAGTGTTATTATTTATCCATAAATCAGCCATATAGGCGGTAATCATCTGTCACCTAAAGACCGTCCTATAAGCGGTGTCACATTATGTTACATAATTAAAACCAGCCATTAGGGCGGTATCAACTTTTAATCCATATTAAATTACAATTTCCATATTATAAATTAGGTGAGATTAATCTACCTTTACTATTTCTAATTTAGAAATCTCCTTTATTATAATATATAAATATGCGTGATAATTACCAACCAGCCATATAGGCGGTATCCAGATTAAATCAAATTTATAATTAATTACCAACCGACCAATATGGCGGTATCCAATTTAGTCAAGTTAAAACCAATTTATAAATAATTACCAACCGGCCAATATAGCGGTATCCTCATTAAGTCAGGTTTTAACTAGTTTATATATTATAACTAAGGGAGATTAATATAAATTATAAAAGTAAAAAGGTTCACCCTTCCCCAGCAGTAAATTAATTACTGAACATAAAATAAAATTTAATACAGAAAGTAAAAGTGCATAATTAAAAGTACTAAAAGTAAAAATGCTTAATTTAAATTACAAAAACTTAAACACACAAGATGCAATCCTTAAAGTCCTTACAAAACCCAAGGAAGGCATGATTTGAATTTTGAAATCAGGCTGAATTTATAAGCATCAGTAGGCCGAGCGCGTCGCGACGCGACATCCTTTTCGTATCGCAACGCGCGTAGATTATTGACACGTAGCGAATTGGCTTCGCGAGATCGTGACACATGTCACACTTTCGTCGGCGCCTGAATTATTAGTGTCGACAGCATGTGATGGTGACACGTGTCCTGATGCATGTTAGTGTAGCTCGCTGAGATTTTGACACGTGACAGGCGCATTTTAGCGTCGATGATGATTGTCGGCAGCATGTGATGGCGACACGTGTTTGGTGCACGTTAGCATAGTGCATTTTAGCAAACGGCGCACGTTAGCACGGCGCATTTTAGTAAAACTCTCAGAATGGTCCATGTGTCCCGGTGTATTTTAGAAGGCGGCGTACGTTAGCGGTCGCCACACAGAAGGCTTGCACGTCACGACGCGCCAAATTACAATTTTGCCATTTTGTCCATTTTTCACTGTTTTGGCCCCAAATTGCTTCCAGAGAGTCATGAAACTTTATTTATCTACAAAATAACACAAAACACATCAAAATATTCACAAAACTCAAGAAATTATACAAAATATTAGGTCAAATGAGTGGGAAATATTGATATATTTACCATTCATCATGGCCTACAACAACCACTCAACCTCCCTTGAAAATCAAAGCCACAATCCCAAAACTCAATAAATCAAATAATCAAAAATCGATAAATAAAACGAGTAATAAAAATACGATAATTATACAAAGATTAGAGTTTGGGATCATTACCGTAAGAAAAGGTCGAACCAATACATCGGAAACATCAAATATAAGATTCTAGCCAGACACGTCGGTGCATGACCTTCACGTACCGCCATATGTGTCTGCGTATGGAGCCCAAGCATTGACATGCCACTACATCACTACCACCAGTAGATACGCGTCATCATCCTAAATCCAATGGTGGTGGTCACACACCCAAGGAGCTTCAGTTTGCCGTGAATCACCTAAAAACTTCAGGAATTTTCAAGCTCTCCCTTTGCCAGAAAACGACCATCTCTAGCGACATGACCGCCACCAAACTACTCCCCACGACCTGCTCTATCTTTTCCCCCGGTCCACTCGCAGGAAAGTGCCATTGGTGGCCAGATATCTCTCTCACACATGGAAGATAAGAGAGAAAAAAGAGAAAGAATAAAGAAAGAAAAAGAAAAAAGAAAAAAAATGGAAAATGGGCTCACGTTTTGGGAGAGAGACAAAAAAAAAGGTTTATAATGGGCTATAAATTATCACTCAACCTCCTTGAAATTTGGTCAAACAAAAATTAAATCAAACTAATAAAAATCTATCAAGTCGCCCCTAAGTTTGAAAATTCAAAGCTTTGTCTCAAGACTTTTAAGTGGAAAGACAATAATAAACTTACTAAGCATTTGGGGTTATTGCATCAATGCCTACTTAAAAGAATTTCGTCCCGAAATTCAAAATACAAATAGAATCTAAGTACCACATCATATACGGAGGTCACAAAGACGAGAGTGTCTCAAACACTTTATCAATAATCCCGAAAGCATGATGCCATACAAGACAATGTCACACAACGAGACCGACTAACAAAGTATTGCCCGCTTTGGGCCTCACAATAAGGATGGATGTCAAGTCTAAACCCTACACCCTCATGGCTTTGTTCGTGGTCCCACAGGTTCCTGATCTGAGAAGAAAAATGAACTAAAAAGCCAAAACTGGAAAACATAAACACAAAGCTGTAACAAGACTGAAATCCCATAACATTACCGTAAGTTAGGACGAAATATGAAAACTAAAACATCACAACGTAGTTGCACGTAAAAGTGAAAATCGATAAGCATGTCAAGACTTACAACTACGTTAGGACTGCAAACATGTAAATGCAATCTGAAAACGGAACATGATCTGAAAGTACGTAAACATGACCTCAAAAGACATGAGTCGTTTCAACGTCAATCAAAATCTGACTAAAAATGAACTAACGCCAAATGAAAACATAACACAACATGCATAGTGTCAAGTGAAATCATCACATGATTGAAAACTATATAATGCCAACTGAAGACATAGAAACACATGTAAACTTTAAACATGAAAACATAGTTACAAACTGTAAAACATAACATAAGCTGAAATCGAACCACGTAGCGAAAATGTAAACATAAACTTGAATGCGAATGAGTCTATGGGTGTGATCAGTGCTCCATGAGGCATCGCGAAAGACATTAAAGAAAATCAAGTAAAATTGTGTAAATGTGAAATGTAAGCTGGAATCATAAATTGTATACATGAAATTATGAAGAATGTCAACCGAAAACTAAAATCACAACACACAGAAGACAACGGCTGAAAGTATGTAAACATGACACATGAAGAATGTAAAAATGACGCATAAAAGATATCAATAAGCTGACAACATGAAAACATGACTAAAGAAACTGTAAAATATAACATGAGCGAAAACTGAACTACGCAGTAAAAACGCAAACATGATATTGATACCATGGTAAGAAACAGAAGCTAAAAATGAAAATGTGCACTTTGAAAACAAAAAGTGAACTGACACAATAACCATAATCTGACACATGTACTGGCTTATGCAAACAAGCTCGTACATTATTCATTACCTATTTTGGAATGGGTGTGGATGAACGTCAGCTGAAAAAAATCATAATCAGTACATTTAATCATGGGAACATGCCATCAAAAATGAAATTCATAAACATGTGGCACGTAATCATAAGCTGGAAACGTAATGTGAAAACATAACTAAAGACATGAGTTGGGACTTGAACTGAAAACATGAACTGAACACTTAAATTGATAACGTAAACTAATACATCAACTTGAAAATGTAAACCGAATACGTAAAATGTAAAAGTAAATAATTTGAAAACATAAAACACATGAATAGAGGAAACATCCATTCACCGACACTCACGACCTAATGAGTTCGCAATCAAGGTCATAACCCTTCCCGAATGTCGCACATCGCCAGGCAGGATCCACAACCAAATGAAGAATACACATCGAAGAAGCCTAACGAACCAAACCTTATATTGAACAAGAGTCAAATCCTCTATTCCAAAAGATAGAACTTTGATAATTATACAGCAACCTCTTACCTGAAAAGTAGGATAACAACCTTTTGGGCAGCCAAAAATGGCCCAACTTCAAAGCTCTTGTCCTACAAGGTTTCAATCTTACGTCAATATCAAGTGGCACTATCATAATCTCTTCGATGACTCTTACAACTGACTACGCATTATATTACCATACTTTCACTCTAAGATAATGCATACGGGCCAAAATATTGAAAATACGAAAATAAAACCCAATCATTTCCTTAACAAGTGTCACAACCCAAAGAAAGTAAAGTCGGCGCTCTAATACCAAAAATATTATCAAGACCTAAACTGAGGCCAATGACAGCGGGGTAATTAAATAATACAAAATTATAACAAGACCAGTCAAATGGTCAAAAAGTCAGCAGAAAATGGTCAAAAGTCAAAACATTACATGGTCAAAATAATCAAAATGTAAAATTTCAAAGCATGCCTCGGGGACTTTAAAACAAAAGGAAATATAAAATCATATGGAAAAGATTCAAAATATTCCCACAGTTTAAATGTGAACACCTGTCGTGAAATAAATAATCAAAATTAAAATAATGGCCCGACTATACAATGCATCACCTAAATAACTACATAGTCTGATAATCTTAAATACAAGTCAATACCACCAATAATGCACTAGCACCAATAAAATGAAGGAACTTACTTAACACGATCCCAATACTCTCGAGGAATCAAACCTGCTCTTCGCTCTCTAAGGCTCCAAAACCCATAACGCACCCTCAACCTTCGAAGTTCCAAGGTCTAATCTGAAATGTTAAATTTATGGGTGAGTGAAACCACGTGCTCGAGGGGGATTAATACACTCATCTTAATTGGTTACCCTGCATTGTTAGTAATATATATAAAAATAAAATAATGTCAAGGTTACGAGTTAAGAAATAACTATAAATTATACATTTTATCAATATAAATAAAAATAAGATACATCCACGACTCTATTAATCATTTAAAAAATAACGTGAGTAAAATGCCACACGAGGCCGCATAACCAGACTCTCAACACTAGAGCTGTAAATAAACAGTATGCCACATGGGGCCATAAAACCAGTCACCTCAAATAGGAGTCGTGAATAATAAATGTGCCATAACGGGGCCACATAACAAACATGATCATATGCCACAAATGGCTCCTCATGATCAAATGCCACAACGGGGCAATAATAAACAAATCATACGCAAGTTTGAGACTCTCACCCTGGGACGCGTCATCACCGTCCAAAAGGCTCCACACAAGAAAATGCCGCAACAGAGCAATAATAACCAAGATGTGCACCACAACGGGGGTCCACATATACAAAATTTTAATATATCCAATTTGAATATTTTTACTGATCCAAGTCTAATCCAATTTACATTTATACTACCATGCATATATATATATAAAATAAAATAATAAACTCATTATGGTTGCGTCGTGCCGCCTAATGCATCATTTCACATTTTCATAAAACATGACTAATATTAATATACATTCCATATTATTTTCATAGGCATAAAGATATATAATCTAAAACTGTATTCAAGATGAGTACCAAATCTTTACCTCAACCACATGCTCGTAGCATGAAGTCGATCTCACAACAATGCTCAACGCGTTCAAACTATCATGTCGGTCTAACAACTACAAAACTATCTTCAAGCTCACTTGGCATGTTCTACGAGGCACGCAGGTCTGCTGACCGGTGACTGCCCAAAGCTCACCCAAAAGCGACATCTCGAAACCTAAGATGTAAAACGCACTGAATCAAACTCCCGTAAAAAACTAAGGAAAAATCGGCATGGTTCCGATGTTGGACAATTATGACCCATATCATCACTATTTGTAAAAAACATGGTGTTCTTTGTACAAATTAACTATGTGACAAAGGAAATTGCTCTTTTATCATTTTATAATTGGATTACTTGGATATATAAATGATAAAAATCCATATGATTAGTACCGGATTAATAAGATATGAGACAATATTAATCCAAGAAAGGTTTAATCATTAAATATCCCTAGTCGTAGTATTATCGAGACTGAACATCGATAATGCGGAATAGGCTAGTATTACATTTGTTCGCGTTATGGAAGCTTAATGGCATAGTTCTCATATATTTAGGTATTGGATACTTATGCAAGTGTGATAGGAGGTTATGTTAGTCGTTGGATCGGGAATAGCTTCGCTCTGGATAGACCCCTCGGAGTCCCATTGGTAGTATGACTGTGTGTCTATGGGAATCCGAATTAGGGTAGGTGTATGTGGTGTTAACCTGAGACTTTCATCGCTAATACTTGCGACAATCAGTATACTTTGGTTTTTGTCGTCCGGAGCTTTAACATGTTCTGTGTACGCCACTTCTGGGTATACTGAGAATCGTAGTGTATTGGATGTGATGTGAAGATGGAAGTATCACTTCAGTCATATGGAGACGATGATCACGCAAGGATACATAACTAGTACTCTTAAATGCTACAGCTATCAGGATATTATGATTAGGCTATGATTATCCGATTACAAAGACTAGTTGTTAGTGATCCGATATATGCTTCATACGGGGCAGACATAATTCCAGCCCTAGGCCTAGCATGTGACATCAGATACTGGATCTTATTACGCAATACGTAGTATATTACGCCTGATACAGATTATATATATTCCTCGTTGAATATTTCTAGAGAATTGGGTAGGCACAGTGTTTTGCTAGAAGCCAACCATGTCTTGTAAATCGGTAAGAATGTGGTATCGGGTACGCACATGTTCGGATAGTCCGATGACCGTATTTACTGCCAACATATCCAGGGATCTCTTGGGTCGCTTCCCAAAGATTCACCGATGACATTTGACTCGAACAAGAATTAATCTGGGATTAATTATGAGAGAGAAAATTAATCTAGGATTAATTACGGCAATAACTAATCTGGGATTAATTATCAAAGAGAAAAATAATTTGGGATTAATTCGTGTAGAAGAGAGAACGCGATTAATTTGGAATTAATCGGCAAAATAAATTTAAAAGTTAAATTGGATTTTACTATTTAATTTATTTAATTTGGGCTAAAATAATATATTAGATATATTAATTGAAATTGGATTTCAATGCGGAATTGAAATTGGATTTTAATTCAAGCAAACGAATTAATTTGGAATTAATTTGCAAGCGACTTTCGTAATAATTTTGCTAGGTATTATTATTTAATTAAATTGGATTTAATTACGTCGTGACGGAAAATTCGTTTAGTCGGATTAAACGAACCCGAGCCCAAAGTATGTTGTGTAAACCAACTTGAATTTTGAATTCAAAGTGGTGGGACCCACAACTTACATCAAGTGGTTGACATGTGATGGTAGTGGTTGGCAAGCATTTAAAAGGCATCTTTTTTTATGTCAACTCACAACACACACAACTTTTTGTAACAAGTTTTGGAAACTTAAAAAATTATTCTTTCTCTCCTTTTTCTCTCCAAAACTGTGAGCTTCATGCTTCATAGGGAAGAAATTTTGCTTCAAAAATTGATCAAAGCTAGCACTTTGTGGGAGTCTTTGAAGGTGATAGGGAAACTCACCCTTGAGTTTAGAACTCAACGATTTAGCTTGGAGCTTCTACATCCATGAAAGTTTCGAACTTCTCTACCGATCAATATAAGTCCCCTGCAACTTATTTTTGATTTTATTCACACTAGAATCACGCTTAGAGATCATGTGGCATGTCTAGGACACTAACAATGGTATCAGAGCGAGATCTAAGCATGATTTGAATCTATGGTTTATGGACTTCAATTTGGGATTTTTTGCTTGGAGCATGATTTGTCTAAATTGATTGTTTGGTTATGCTTAGATTATGATAACTTTGAGTTATGCATGATTGGATTTGTGAAAAATTGGTTGGATAAAAAATCCTCATTTCCTTTAGCTTGGCCGAATATGAACCCTAATGTGCTCATGGTGATTTTTTTATTTTTGACATATAGCATGTTGGAATGAGTTGATTTTGCTTCAATTTGTGTTGGACATGAATTGGATGATTAAAGCATTATTAATTAGTTTAATTGATGTTTTGGAAATATTGGATTAATTAATTAATTATGGTAATTGTACTTTAATTAGATTAATATGTAATTTGGAATAATATGTAAATTTAATTTGTTGAAATTGGGTTTAATGGGCTTGGTTGGGCCAAGTATGGTTTTGGACAATTGGGTTGGATCCAATTGGGCCTAAAACCATTTCCATAAAGTCCAAATATGACAATTGGGCCTTTAAAAATTTAATTGCGCCTAATGGGCCAAAATTGATTTTTGGGCAAATGGTGATTCCTAATTGGGCCTTGGCTTTTAGGTTGGATCCATAATGGCCAAAGCCCACGCCTAAAGAATTAATTGAAAGTCCATTGGACTTTAATTGAATAGTATTGGATACTAATTGGGTCTTTGAGACCCATTTAGATTGGATTTGGAATCCAAGTCTAAAAGACACTATTATAAGTGTAATTATTTAATTTGGAATTAAATATGAATTAGTATTGAATACAATTTAAATTGGATTTGAAATTGCAGTTCGATATAATTCAAGAATACGTACTTTGAGTATTTATTCTTAAACGAGTTGGACTCGCGCAAATCAAATCGTTGTATGAACATTGGATGGTCATTAATTAAAGATTAATTAATTAGATTAGATTGATTGAACAACATGCTTTGTGTGAATACTTAGAAGTATTTTTATGAATAATGTATATCAGATGGATATTAGTTGGGTGGGGGCAATTTTGGAAATTGTTGTAAGTATGGTACTTATTTGAAATTGGACCTGCGTGTCCAGCCTTTCACCTCTTTATCTCTTTGTATTTCTCTTCTCACCAATTCCCCTCAATGCAAATGAGGTTTCTTTATGTATTATGTAATTGGGTAGAAGTATGAATACTGCTAGCGGAAGAGAGGAAATGGAGAGATTTGTTCTAGGAACAAATTGTTATATATCCATCCGTATATCATTATTAATTTTATTCGCGCCTTATTATGCTTTTAGAATGCATGCTTAAGGGTGTATGATGAGACCTAATCAAAAATAATAAATTGGTTACCAATTTACGCGAAAAACCCACACTTTAATATTAAGTGTTTTCCTTCCATTGAGTGGTTCTTTCTCAAGATCCAAGATTGGCATTGGTTTGTTGGCCAAAGTCAATATCATTGTTCATCGCAGATGTGTTTGAACCACGAAAGCTTTGTTACATATCGCATGTCTTGGGCAATTGTGATTTTTTGGCCAAAGTCAAGGTCATTTCTGTACATCGACGTGGATTACGAAGCTTTCCCACTGTCAATGGGTCATGCTTAACTGGAATCATTAAGCTTGTTGAGCCAAAGCCAAGGCTTAGTTGATTCAGAGGAAAAATGTTAGGAAATATATATTAGATATATATCTAGGACTTGGAGGTCCACCTACCGAATCTAGGAATTGGATGGGATCCAATTGATCTTAGAGATCTACCTAGTTAAGTTTCATACAGCTTGTTGGCCAAAGTCAAGGTTGTGTGTTATTTAACGGGATCCTAGCCCACTAGGAAACTGGGTTTCCCAAGTACTCAACAGAGGGTTAGAGGCTCACCGAAAAATAATGGGAGGTCAGTATTAAATTTTCAATTTCGTTTAATACTTGCTAAACGCGCTCTTTTATTTTATTTATCGTCGTTATAATATATATTAGTTGGACTAATATCTTTCATTGCTTTCATTGAACAGTTGGACTGTTTTCACACAACTCCACTTGTAGTTGGTTATATAGTTAGACTATAGTAACCATTACATTTTGAGTGTACCCGATATTGTTGATTGAATAGTTGGACTATTGCAATCAAGATGGCTGGAAAGATTAGCGTTAGGGGCATCGTCATGGGTGATAATGTCTTTAATGGCTCCAATTTTCCAGATTGGGAGATGAATCTCAGGATAGTCCTGAAAGCCGAGAAGTTACTTTATGTCATAGAGAAACCTCTCGGGCATGAGCCCGGAGTTGAGTAAATAGTAGAGCATGAGCTTTGGAAGACTCATCATGATGATAACTTTAGTGCTCAATCCGTAATGCTTGCCGCAATGACTCCTCAATTTCTTCGTCAGAGCAAAAGATTGGATCCTTATAGTATGATGTTGAAATTGAAGGATCTTCATAGATCTAATCTTAGATCTCAGAAGCATGAATTGCGAAAGAAGCTCTTTCGCTCGCGTATGTCAGAGGGTACATCTGTCGAGCACTATGTGTCACAGATGATTGCTGACATCGAACAGCTAGGTCAGCTAGGCATAACCTTCGAGGCCGAGACTTCCATAGATTTGATCTTACAGTCTTTGCCCGAGTGCTGGGGCGGGTTCGTCATGAACTACAATATGATGAACCAAGAAAAGACTCTTGGAGAGTTAATGGCGATGCTGAAAGAAGCAGAGCCAGAGTTTCTAAAGGGCAAGAAGGGTGAGGCGCACCTTACTTCGACATCCCAGAAGGCCAAGGCTTGGCCGAAGGCTTCTAGGGGTGTGAAGAAAAGGAAGAAGAAGGGCAAGGCTAAATCATCACAGTCTTCTAGGAAGACTAAGGACATATCCCAAGACGTCTGCCTACAATGTAGCAAACGGGGTCACTGGAAGCGTGACTGCCATAAGTACAAGGCGGAGTTGAAAGAAGTGAAGACGGGCAAGGCTCCGACTTCAGGTATGTTTGTTATAAACATGTCCACTACTGGTTTTAAAAATTGGATTTTTGATTCTGGATGTGGTACTCACATATGTACTGGTGTGCAAGATCTACTGATTAGCAGGATATTGGCTTCAAATGAGATCGACCTACGAGTCGGAAACGGGAGTCGCTATTTTGGCCGTTGGGACCTATGTTTTGTATCTGACCTTGGGGCATATAATTACATTAGGTGACTGTTATTTTGTACCTAGTTTGACTAGGAACATCATCTCTGTATTTTATTTAACCTGTTGCGGGTGTACCTTTGTATTCTAGAACACTATGTGTTTTGTATATAAAGATAAAATTTTGATATGTACAGCAGATGCTAATAATGGTCTTTATATTTTGAATATAATTGAATCTCAAACATATAACATGACAAACAAAAAGCTCAAACTGAGTAAATCAGATGAGACTTATTTTTGGCATTGTTGTCTGGGACACATTAACAAGACTCGTATATCCACACTTTCAAAGAGTGGATACGTGGACGGATTTGATCCTAATTCATATGATGTCTGCGAATCTTGTTTATTAGGCAAAGTGCCTAAAACACCTTTTAGTGGTAAGGGTGTAAGTGCCACTGAGCTGTTAACCCTCGATCATAGTGACGTGTGTGGGCCCATATCTAGCCAGGCTATAGGTGGCTATGAATACTTCGTAACCTTACGGATTTTGCATCGTGTTATGGTTATGTGTATCTTATGAAACACAAGTCGGAAACTTTTGATAAATTCAAAGAGTTTCGACACAAAGTAGAAAAACAGACCGGCAAAAGTATTAAAACATCACGGTTGGACCGTGGTGGAGAATACTTAAGCAATGAGTTTCAAGATTACTTGAAAGAGTATGATATTCTTTCACAGTGGACTCCTCCCGAAACACCTCAATGAAAGGTGTGTCCGAACGGAGAAACCAAACTTTGTTGGACATCTTAAGGTCAATGATGAGTCACAATGAGCTACCAATTTCCTTCAGAGGATATGCATTGAACAGTGCAATACTTATTTTGAATAAGGTTCTATCAAAGTCTATTGGATACACTCCCTATGAAATATGGACAGGAAAGAAACCGGGTTTCTCATTCCTGAAGATTTGGGTATGCTGGGCATATATTAAATGTTTGGATGGTGCCAAACTAGAACCCAAATCGGATAAGTGTCTATTTGTAATTGGTTATCCTAGGGAAACCAATTTCCACAACCCACAAGAGAACACAAATATTTGTTGCTCTCTATGCGATTTTCCTTAGAGGAATTCCTAAATGTAGTGGTAAGTGGGAGGAAAGTAGAACTCGATGAAAATTGGAATGATACTGTTCCTAGCACCGATCCCCTCACGGAACATGAACAGTTCATCATGGATGAGACTGTTCCACAATCTTCTAATACACAAGAATCGTGTAGGTCGGAGAGAGTCAGAAAATAACCTAAGAGGTATTGGTTTCTGATCTTACCTCATGTAGATATATATCTTATTGAGGATAATGAACCGACTACGTATGAGGAAGCGATACAAGGTATTGACTCCGCTTTATGGCAAGAGGCCATGAAGTCCAAAATGGATTCCATGTATACAACCAAGTTTGGACACTGGTTGATGTACCAGAAGGCATTGTGCCTATTGGTAGCAAATGAGTCTTCATGGTGAAGACAGACATGGATGGCAACATACAAACGTACAAAGCTAGGCTTGTAACGAAATGGTATCGTCATCAACATGGTGTCGATTGAGACGAAACCTTTTACCCGTTGCCATGATTAAATCCATTCGGATAATGCTTGCTAATGCTGCATATTTCGATTATGAAATATGGCAGATGGACGTCAAAACCACTTTCCTTAACGAAAACCTTTTGGATGATGTTTATATACAAAAGCCTGACGGTTTTGTCATGCCAAAACATGCAAACAAGGTTTGCAAGTTAAATCAACCCATTTATGGATTGAAGCAAGCATTGTGTTCTTGGAACCAACATTTTGATAAGATCATAATGGTATATGGTTTCATTCAAAACGAAGATGATTCTTGTGTATATAAGAAGGTTAGTGGGAGCACATTGACATTGATTGTCCTATACGTTGATGATGTACTGCTTATTAGCAATGACATTCCCATATTAAAATCGGTGAAAGCTTGGCTTTCATTAAAATTCTCCATGAAATATTTGGGAGAGGTAACCTTTATTCTAGGAATAAGGATCTACTGGGATAGATCTAAAAGTTGTTGGCACTCTCCGAGAACTCGTACATTGATAAATATGTACGCGACCTGGTGTCTCATATGCTTTGAGCATCTGTAGTCACTATCAGGCCGATCTAGGTGATGGTCACTGGATTGATGATAAGAACATCCTTTAGTATCTTAGACGAACTAAGGATGCATTCTTAGTCTATGGAGAAGGAGAATTTGAGGTGACTAGGATCACCGATGCAAGTTTCCAAACCGATAAAGACGACTATAAGTCGCAATAAGGGTACATATTTTATTTGAACAACGGAACAGTGAGCTGGAAATCTTCCAAGCAAGATACCGTTGCTGATTCAACAACAAAAGCGGAATATATTATTGCGGCTGAGGTAGCAAAAGAAATATTTTGGATCTATAAAATTCCTAATTGGATTAGGAGTAGTTCTGTTAGCAGCTGAGTTGGGATACATCAGAGGCTAAAGAATCACGGTCTCATCAATGATCCAAGTATGTACTTCGATGGTTTCATCTGATTCGAGAGATCACACATCGTGGCGATGTGAAGATCGAAAAATCATTTCAGATGATAACTTTGCAGATCCGCTGAGGAAAGCTATATCTCAGCAAAAGTTTGAGCGACCCGTACATAGTTCAGGTTTTGGACACTTGAGTGATTGGCTATAGGCCAAGTGGGAGATTGTTGGATAATTATGACCCATAGCATCACTATTTGTAAACACATGTTGTTCTTTGTACAAATTAACTATGTGACAAAGGAAATTGCTCTTTTATCATTTTGTAATTGGATTACTTGGATATATAAATGATAAAAGTCCATATGATTAGTACCGGATTAATAAGATATGAGACAGTATTAATCCACGAAAGGTTTAATCATTAAATATCCATAGTTGTATTATTATCGAGACTGGACATCGATAATGCGGAATAGGCTAGTATTACACTTGTACGCGTTATGGAAGCTTAACAACATAGTTCTCATATATTTAAGTATTGGATACTTATGCAAGTGTGATAGGAGGTTCTGTTAGCCGTTGGACCGGGAACAGCTTCGCTCTGGATAGACCCATCGGAGTCTCATTGGTAGTATGACTATGTGTCTATGGGAATCCGAATCAGGGTAGGTGTATGTGGTCTTAACCTGAGACTTGCATCACTAATACTTGCGACAATCAGTATACTTTGGTTTTGGTCGTCCGAAGCTTTAACAGGTTTTGTATATGCCTCTTCTGGGTATATTGAGAATCGTAGTGTATTGGGTGTGATGTCAAGATGGAAGTATCACTTCAGTCATATGGAGACGATGATCACGCAGGGATACAGAACTAGTACTCTTAAATGTTGTAGCTATCGGGATAGTATGACTAGGTCATGATTATCCGATTACAGAGACTAGTTGCTAATGATCTGATATATGCTTCGTACGGGGCAGACACAATTTCAGCCCTAGGCCTAGCATGTGACATCAGATATTGGATCGTATTACGCAATACGTAGTATACTACGCCTGATATAGATTATATATATTCCTCGTTGAATATTTCTGGAGAATTGGGTAGACACGATGCTTTGCTAGAAGCCAACCATGTCTTGTAAATCGGTAAGAACGTGGTACCAGGTACGCACGTGTTCGGATAGTCCGATGACCGTATTTACTGCCAACATATCCAGGGATCTCTGGGGTCGTTTCCCAAAGATTCACCGATGACATTTGACTCGAACAAGAATTAATCTGGGATTAATTATGAGAGAGAAAATTAATCTGGGATTAATTACAGTAAATTATCAAAGAGAAAATTAATCTGGGATTAATTGCGTCAAGAATTAATCTGGGATTAATTCGTGTAGAAGAGAGAACTCGATTAATTTGGAATTAATCTGTAAAATAAATTTCATAGTTAAATTGGATTTTACTATTTAATTTATTTAATTTGGGCTAAAATAATATATTAGATATATTAATTGAAATTGGATTTCAATGCGGAATTGAAATTGGATTTTAATTCAAGCGAACGAATTAATTTGGAATTAATTCGCAAGCGACTTTCGTAATAATTTTGCTAGGCATTATTATTTAATTAAATTGGATTTAATTACGTCGCGATGGAAAATTCGTTTAGTCGGATTAAACGAATCCGAGCCCAAAGTATGTTGTGTAAGTCAACTTGAATTTTGAATTCAAAGTGGTGGGACCCACAACTTACATCAAGTGTTTGACATGTGATGGAAGTGGTTGGCAAGCATTTAAAGGCATCTTTTTTTATGTCAACTCACAACACACACAACTTTTTGTAACAAGTTTTGGAAACTTAAAACACTATTCATTCTCTAATTTTTCTCTCCAAAACCGTGAGCTTCATGCTTCATAGGGAAGAAATTTTGCTTCACAAATTGATCAAAGCTAGCACTTTGGGAGTCTTTGAAGGTGATAGGGAAATTCACCCTTGAGTTTAGAACTCAACGATTTAGCTTGGAGCTTCTACATCCATGAAAGTTTCGAACTTCTCTACCGATCAATGTAAGTCCTCCGCAACTTATTTTTGATTTTATTCACACTAGAATCACGTTTAGAGATCATGTGGCATGTCTAGGACACTAACATCCGACACATTTATAGAATGGACTGCAACTATAGATCAATCATAAATAAAGTATCCGCTTTGTTTGCTCTATGTGGACTATTTTTTATTACTTACTTCAGACTTAAATCTTCTTCTGTATGACTCTCATACACTAAGCTTGAAGGAACATAAGCAATCAAAGGTAAACAAGGCAATTAATAATATGTGATTTAAATCGAAAAAATTGATAAATGAATAACGTATCTTTTAAAAAATTATGTTTACAAATTACATGAAGCTCTAAGCCATATATCCCAACATGAATCTTGTATTCATGGTAAAATGAGTAAAGCCTAATTTACTGCTGTTGGACATCGAGCAAATGACCTATCAGAACTCATACATAGTGATGGTCCTATAAGTCATACTGCTCATAGTGGCTATTCATACTTTGTGACCTTTACTGATGATGTGTTACGGTATGATTATGTTTATCTGATGAAACATAAATCGAAAACATTTGAAAGGTCTAAGGAATTCCGAAATGTAGTTGAAAAGTAGACTAGTAAATTCATCAAATGCATTCAATCGAATCGATGTGGTGAATATATGAGTAGCGAGTTCACAAAGTATCTGAAGAGAAAACTTGTATGCAACTATAAACATGAAAATCATAAATTGTAACTGTAAAACTTAATCATGAACTAGAAAACACAACTTGAAATGAGAAAACATAAACATGATCACTATACGTGTTAGTAAAATTGTACTTCATAAAAACTATATACATGAATTGAAACTACATATTCAACGATTGGGATTGGGACATCTCCCCCGTATCGCCATACGTATTGAGATTGGGTCGTCGCCCCTGCGTACGCTTGCACATGTTCTAAAACATAAAAATCCTCACCAATATCGTAACATGGGGGCGTGAAACCTATTTAGCAGGACCTGACACCGCGTAAATAGGAGAACATGAATATGAAATAATCCTATAGGGATGATCAGTGCCCTATGAGACAACATGAGCGACCCCAAGCTCGCTAAACATAAGGGAATAACTCGATACTGGTGGTTTGAAAAAAATTTATTAATAATAATAATAATAATAATAATAAATATCACTCTAATAGTTATTTTATTCATTTATTATTTGTTAATTTGTGAAATATAAACATAATTATAATATTTAAAAAAATGGTGGTCATTTCAGTTTATGCGAGAACAACTGGACCTCTGATCATAGGGGCAGGGCTGCGCCTAACTAACTCGTGTGAAAAAACACGTAACGATGAAAATATAGCTAATTATCAAATTAAAATGATTTACTTTCTTTTAGATTCACCAATTGACATTATTTAAAATACATAATGAATTCACTACCCCAAAAAAAAAAAAAAATTTAAAAAAATAATAATAATTTCTCCTCTCTTTCCTCTTGGAAATTTTTCTTAAATATGTACACGTCACGCTGATAGTTTTCTATCAGAGTTCTGAACTGCAACCTATTCATTTTGGTGCATTTCTTAGCTCTTCGCGGAGAGTTTTTCGTAGGAGTGGCGACCGACATTTTTTCATGTACTTCAAGCAGCAAAGATTGCCGATGAGGAGTTGTACAACCTGCACAAAGGAAATAATAATAATAATAATAATAATAATTATAATAATAATAGCCATGTTCCAGTGTCAATTCTCACCTCTCTAAATTTATTTATTTTTCTTGTTTAAGGTAAGTGAGTGGACGAAGTTCAAATAATTTTTTTATCTCATTATTGGAAAACTACTCAATCAAGTCACTGGGACACTAAAATGATACTTGTTAGTTGTACCTGACTCATTTGAGGCCGTCGAATTGAAGACTGTTGTATGCATAACGAAGCCACAAGTAGTACCAGATTCATCTGCCGGGAATCGTACTCATCTGCTATAGAGAGATCAACAAGCTCTCTAATTTCATTCTTCTTGATCAAGGGCTTTGCCTAAATTAGAACCCCGGAAATTTGAGTCATTAATGTGAGTATGCAAAAATGGAAAAATAAATGTAAAAGACATTACATACCCATAATACAAGACTTTGCTGAGAATAATCAAGAGCTCGGCGTCCTGTGACTAATTCCAGTAACAATACACCAAAAGCAAACACATCGGTTTTCTCATCCACAATCCCGTGCATCAAGAACTCAGGAGCAAGATAGCTGTAATTGTGCCATACCGAACATGGTTTATAAATATGAATATAACAAAGGGAGAAATTAATAAGGTTTAGCTTTACAAACCCAAATGTGCCTTCAACTTTTGACACTGTGTGATGAGTCCATTGTTCTGGTAGCCATTTCGCAAGTCCAAAATCACAAATCTGAACCATCACCAGTTACCATTTTAAACTACAGATGGAAAATTTGTAGCAGAAATTAAAATTAAAGCATATGGGTTTGAAGATTGATGAATACCTGAGGCTCAAAGTCCTCAGTGAGCAAAATATTAGCAGCTTTAATATCTCTATGAATGATTCTCCTTTGACAGCCATCGTGAAGATAAAGTAACCCTTCAGCTACTCCTAATGCAATCTTATACCTGATACTCCATTTCAATTTCTCCTTCATACCTGCAATAAGACAGATTTGTACTTAATCAAAAAATTATCAACACATCAGCAGTTAAAAGAACTTGAGCACTTAGAAATGTTTAGACTAACCATAAAGCAGAGAAGCTAAGCTCCCATTAGGAGACAATTCAAGAACAATGTGCATGCCTCCTTCAATCCCATATCCGATTAATTTTGCAGTATTGGGATGATTAACATGAGCCATAATTCCGAGCTCCGATAAAAAGTCAGCAATAATCTCATCAGCTGTACCTCTTGTTAGCCGTTTGATTGCTACTAGCGGCCCATTTCTTAATCGCCCCTTGTAAACTTCAGCATAGCCTCCCTTTCCAATCAAATTTTCTACACAAAAAAGCATATTATATTAATACAACAATCAAATTATAAACACTTCAAGGGTAAACCATAAATCAAATTACAAGTTCATACCAAAGCAGAAGTTATTGGTGGCGGCTTGGAGCTCATAGAGGGAGAAAATCTTCTGAGGAGAGTGTGAATCACATGAATTTACAAAAAGATCCCTTGGCATGTCAATTCCCTCTCTCATACTATTGCTCCTTCTTATTGACAGCTTCAGAGGATACAGTGTACCGAATGGTTTCTTTGATTTGTTTCTAAATAATTCATAAAATGAATGCCAGCGAGAGCTGGGTTTGGAATCTTGTTTAGTTTCAGAATCTGGTTCTTTTGAGGAACATGTTTCACAGTCTTCGCTCCTAAAATAGTCCTCAAGAACACCAACTGGTGAGCATGAATCCTCCTTCTCCATATCCAGAGATTATAAAACCTGAAAAGTTGAAATATTATTTTGAAATTTCGAATTTTGTTTAGCTTTAGCCTAAAATCCAATTCTCATCCATTCATGTGAGAAGAGGGATGTTCTTGTTTCCACTCGAGATTTTAGCAATACCAACATAAAATTTCAAATTCTTGATTAGTGAATATTGACATGTAATTGAAAAGAGAGAAATTTTACCATGATCAGAAACAGAGGAGGAGAATAAAGCATTCTGCTTCTTTGTCTTGTCCTGTTTCCTCTACGAATATAATCCCCAAACATGAAGTGTAATCCTATGAAATTGAAAGCATGCAACAAATCCTATGAAATTTTTCAGTAGCTGATCAAATACATACAGAGATATGAACAACAATTACTAACGTGAAGGAATTGAGTTGATGAAACTTGCAATAAAGAATAACAAGAAGAGGAAGAAACAAAAGAAGAAAACAAATTTTGCAATAGCAGAAACAGGAAAAAAAAAAAAAAACTTGACACCCACGAATTGAACCTCAAAAACAATTATTATTATTATTATTATTTTAAAAAAGAAACAAAATATGTGATGAAGAAGAAGAATTGGAATAACAAGACATACCAATCAGAAGAAAAAACAGAGAAGGCCAAAAACTGAGAAAGCGAAGGCAAAAGGGAAAGCAAAGGAGAGAGACGAGCGTTGGAGGGATGGATATGAGTTTCCCAGTTACTCAACGGCTTAAAAGATAACTGGTTTCTCAATTTATGTTTTGTTACTGCTGCTGCTTTGCTTAGTTATTTTTAATTTTAAGTGAAAAAAACGTGAAAGTGAAATATATTGGTGGAAAAATAGAAAGAAAAGCAAAATCGTGGATGCTGTAGAGTTGAGGAGCCACTGCTCTTCGGCGAATTAGGGGTTGCTTTGGAGTAATTTCATGATTAATAATTATATAATATATATGAGTTGTATTGAATAAAATTATCATTTATTTAATTATTTATTATTATTTAAATTATTGAATTGTTATATAATGATCTTTTTATTTTATAATTTTTTATTGTTTAGAATCTCATAATTTAAGAAAGTCTTATTTTTCAGAATGGTCTTAATATAAAATATAATCTAGGAAACCTAAATTATAGCGGCTAAGGATGTAGATTCTGATTATTAATTTTTGCATAGTGAATTATAAATATTTTTGAAAACTGAGAGATAAACAAATGAACTATAAATATTAAGTATAAGTAAATAAATTATCTCATATATACTATAAAACCGACAAAATTTGGAACATTTACAATATCAATATCTAAAATATATATTCAACTCGCACAAAATGTAGATCATGTGCTTGTTATCTAAAAATTTAATTTGACTCTAATATATACTCAACCCGCACAAAATACACATCATGTGCTCTTATAAAAAATACATAACAATACTAAAAAATACAAGACCTAATAATCAAACCTAATAATCAAATTTTACGCCATTTATCAAGAAACCACCAACTTTTTATCCATGTCTATCCTAAGTTTCAACGGTCAGAGACGATTCTTTCTTCTTTCTACTTCTAAGATGTGGCGTGCGGGGATCATTCTGGCACGTTTTTGTTTCTACTAAAATTTACCTCTTTGAGAATGTTCAGAGTAAAAAATTAATTTTTTCAATCTATTAATTGAGTGTACAAAAATAGATAAGTAAATAAAAAGATTTTGTTTGTCATTTATTTATTATGTTACAGTGATTATTTTGGATGCTTTAGAGTTGAGGAGCCACCAGCGGCTGCTTTTAGGCGAATTAGGGGTTGATTTGGAGTAATTTAATGATGGATAATTATATAATATATATGAATTGTATTTAATAAAATTATTATTTATTTAATTATCTATTATTATTTAAATTATTGAATTGTTATATAATGATCTTGTTATTGTATAATTTTTGGTAGTTTAGAATCTCATAATTTAAGAAAGTCTTATTTTTCAGAAGTGTCTTAATTAGGGATGGTAATTTCGCTCACAAATCCGCAAACCCGCAAAAACCCACCCGTAATGGGTAGGATTTGGTAAAAATTTAAGCAGGTTTGGTAATCTAAAACAAAACTCGAAGCGGGTTTGGTAATTAAGCAAAACCAACAGATACCCACTACGGGTATCCGCTACCCGCAAGCTTAATTTTTTTTTATATATATATCTTTAAGGCAAAAAAATCTTTCATATAAAAAGACTCACTAACTTACAATTTTTGAATTGCTCTCTCTTAGTATTTTTGAATTACTTTTAGTCATGGTTCAATAATTTTGTTGATATTCAGCTAGTGATTCATGTATATAATTGTGATAATATGAATTTGACATTATGTTATAAATATTTTAAATTTTTATTTATGTGTCATAATTTGTAAACTGTCAAATACATTTTCTTAAATGGTATGAAAAAATATCAATGTTTAATTAAAAAATTGTATTATTAAGAGCATAAATGAATTCAATATTTTAAAAACCTGCAAAAAAATTTGCTGGGTACTAGTGCGAGTTTGGTAATTTATTTTTATATGCGAGTGCGGGTTTGGTAATGAAAATTAAAACCCGCAGATGGTATAGTGCAAGTTTGGTAATTTATTTACATATGGGGTGCGAGTTTGGTAATGGAAAATCTGCAAACCCTACCCACTGACATTCCTAGTCCTAATATAAAAATATCATCTCTTATTAAAATAAGAAACTTAAATTATAGCAGCTAAGGATGTAGACTCTGATTAATAGTTTTTACACAATGAATTAGAAATAATTTTTGAAAATTGAGAGACAAACAAAAGAGGGGTAAATATTACGTATAAGTAAATAAATTGTCTCATTTAGACTATAAAACCGACAAGATTTTGAGCATTTACAATATCAATATCTAAAATATATGCTCAATCCGTACAAAATACGGACTCTGTGCTAATTATCTAAAAATTAAAATTTAATTTTACTCTAATATATGCTCAACTCGATACTCAAATTTAGGATATAATAATCAAATCTTACGCAATTTACGAAGAAACCACCAACTTTTTATCCATGTCTATCCTAAGTAAGTTTCAACGGTCAGAGACGATTCTTTCTTCTTTCTACTTCTAAGATGTGGCTTGCGGGGATCATTCTAGCACGTTTTTGTTTCTACTTCTAATTATTAATTGAGTGTACAAAAATAGTCAAGTAAATAAAAAGACTTTGTCTGTTATTTATTTATTATGTTACAGTGATTATTTTGGACAAATTTTTAAATGTTTTCCTGAAGTGTGTAGATAACTCTAGTGGTATTCTTGATGGTGTAGGGTTTAAGATTTCATCTTGAGATATTGGGTTCAAATTTAGGGAATACGAATTTAGGACTGTCGGAGATTTTATCTACTCCGTTTAAGCCCAAAATAAATAATTTGACGGCGGGATTTTTCGTTGTTTGTAACACTTAGATGTCACTAATTATACCAAATCATAAGGCAAAACAATACGTTGATTACTAACTGAGGATGCCTTGAGGATGTATCAACCTCTAGTAAAAGTTATATTTTATCAACACTTGTTTGTTGCTTCACAATGATAACAAATATAGAATAACTAAATTAAATTAAATTAAATTAAATTAAGTGTTTTTCTTATTTTATGAGTGGGATATATAACAGTGTTATTTATGAAATTATTGTTCATTAAACTTAATAAAATCTAATTTTTTTTTATTTAACTTACATCTTCCTGACCTCGCTTATATTATAAATATAAATTAAATAAAGAAAATTACAATAATAATTAAAAAAAAAAAAAGTAAATAAAAACCCCCCACGCAAGGGTTCAATTGAAATGATTTTATTGGACTTCCTTTGCCCGCAGATAAAGAGAAATTATTTATAGGCAATCATGTAATAGCACTTCTATTATATACTTTATTTTTTACTTGTACCATCGGCATAATAATACGATATGAAATCATTGAATTTTTCGCTTCTATTTTAAGCTTGTGATTTTAGATTAGCTGTCAGAAGTTGTTATTTTATAAATTTTAATTTGTTTGATTCAAATATAAGTAGTGTCAATTTGAATTTGTTTATGGGTTGGTGACTTGGTAGCTTTTTTTCATCTTACGTTTTGATCAAGTGGTTCAGATAGATTTGCCATTATTCCCCATCTTTGATCGTTTTGATGAAATTAATAATAATACATTTGTTTTTTTAACGACAGATAAATAAGAAAAAAATAAAACAATTTGTTGACGGCTCATTTTCGTTTCACGGGCTTCCTTGTGACTTCCACTCCGGGCATGATACCTTCTATAATTGGGGATTTCCCATCATTCCCCTGGATAGTGTTCCAGGTCGCTCTCGGTAAAGCACAGACTGCTATTGCAAGACTTCAGAGTTTGTCTACCTTCCTCTTCTCCCCACAACTCCCTCGTTGGTACGCCCTCGCTGATGACCACGGATCTCACTTTATGAGCACTTCTCTTCCCATTTTCACCATATCCTTATGCTCTGGAAACCATCTTTCCTCTTGTTATCTCTTCTCTCCTTTGACTGGGGCCTACTCCCCCGTCCACTTTTCCAACTTCTCTAGTTTTTCCATCATGGCCTTTATGAAGACCTGAGTTGATTCCCTCTCCTTCCGAGTTTTTTCCCTTCCGTTTTGTATGGTTTCCTCCATTTTTTCCATCCACTCTGTCGTTGAAGCATCTGAAGATATGTGGTTCCCGTCTCCTGCCATCGTCTTAGTGTGCTTGCTGCTTTTTGTACTGATTCCCCACAGACGGGTCCAACTGTTGACGGTTGATTTTGGTTCCAGGGGTAATTCGGGAAAACCACTCCTCGAACAATCTTCCATCAACTGTGAATTTATTTGGTTTGTTGGGAACCAAATGCAAATTTAGCAAAAGATAAAAAAAAATACACAAGTAAAACAGAGGGTTTAACATGGTTAGGCAGAATGGATCCAACCTATATCCACAACACAAGGTAAAATAAAGTTTTATAACTTGGTCGGGTTTGACCGACCTGCACTAGCTCTCGCTTACACTTAAGCTTTTCTCTCTCTTATACAAGTTACGTGTGAAATAGATTTTTGTTAACCCTTTACAATGAATTTTCAACCCCTTTATATACTAGGGTAAAACCCACTATTACACTACCCTCGTGTTGTCGGCCACGTGAACCTGCCTCTGCCGCGCAAGCTCTCTTCTCCAACCACTCTGCAAACAGTAGCCCTGCCATCTGACACCTCATTAAACCATGCCTATTTTGGCAACTGTCACACGCTATGCCACAGTGCCAGCCTGTACTCTAACTACTCCTTTGTGATAGCGTATGCTAAAAGATAAGCTGATGGCCCGCTTCTGTTACATTAGATCTTTTGGAGAGTGCAAATCGTCATGTAGGGCTTACGTCACTTAGACTTGCTCATATAGTTACCATCCCGCTCCGCCCTACTAGGTTGGGCAACTAACATAGCAGCCATCCTGCCCTGCTGAGCAGTTAGGTCGGGTCGGTTCTGAGGCATTTATTCCCATTCGCTTCTCCTAACAGCTTTACACCTCGGGTTGGGTATCAAGTGCAGACCAATCCTGATCTATTCACTGGACTGGACTCCCCCGCCTCTTGGGCCTGGGCCCCTGAGTTTTGGACATGGAAATCACTTTTATACCCTTCTTACTTCGTTAGGGATCCTAGGGCCCAAAAATCATCATCAACACAATTGTTTTGAGACATATCTGCTTAAATTCCAGATATAGAAAGTAATTTCAATTGTTATTAAGAAAAGATGCTTATTTTTCTCTAACTATTTCTTTGGGAGTATGGTGAATATTTATAAGATTCATTATCGATGATGAAGATTCGAGTCTCTTCACGTGTATGAATTCTCATCCTTTAAAAGTATATTTTTAGGCTTGGATTTCAACTATAATAAACTGAAATAGGTCTTGATATACTTATGATGCACGTATTAATAATTTTGTATGTAAATATGTAATGTCATTTAACATTTACAAAATTCTTATTTTCAGGAACATAACATTTGGTTAAATATATTCTCAAACACATTTTATGCATTTTATCCATATTTAAAAATTCTCAATTCCTTAATTGAGTTGATTAGCACTTCCTTACCTTTATCTTTAAGATCCAATGTCGAAGTATAGAATTTTATTTATTTGTTATTTTCTTATTTAATAATATGATTCCAATAAATATTTTTTTGGAAGAATTATAAATTCCGCTGGCAAATCACTGATCCAGACTTAAGCTGAGCATGTAAATATTCCAATAGACAGATTAACTAATATTTTATAATATTATATTGTATCTTCTAATATAACATAATATTTGGTCGAATATATTCTCAAGCACATTTTATGTGTCTTATCCATATTTAAAAATTCTCAATTCTTTAATTGAATTGGTAAGCACTTCCTTAACTTATCTTTGAGGTTGAAGGTTCAAATATTGAAATTTATTCATTTGTTATTTTCTTATTCATAACAGCCCATATTTAATAATATTATATTATACCCTCTAATTTTAATATCTTCTGATGGACCTATTGACATGTATTTAATAATATTTTATTTTTTCACTTTCTTTCGACTAACAATATAGCTGGGACCCAAAAAGACATGTACATTGACCGACAAGCTCACCAAAATGGAGCCACTCTTTGAATACAACTACTTTTAATTTGTAATCTTGTATCTGTATTATTTGAAATTGTGAAATTGATTCCCTTGTTTTCGATTTTTTATATTAAAAGAATTTAATTAAAATAAAAATGAAAAAAAAATATTATATGAAACATTTTCACCGGCCAAGGAGAGCCCTCTCGATATTCATGTCAAAGAAACATACATTTTCAGGTTTCCAAACGACATGACTTGATGGTGTATGATTCAAGATCCGACCTTGAGATCATGAGTTTGAATTTGAGTAATACGTTTTTTATAAGAGTCTGAGACAACCAAAATTTTTACATGTTTCGCTTAAGTCCGGAAATGATGGTTTGGCGGCAGGATTTCCAACGATTCTAAAAAAAAATACATTTTCATGCGAATATTCTAACTAATTATTTAACGTTAATGATGTATTGTTGTCAGGTTGGTCGGGTCATGCTGCTGGGAATGGTAGGAAACTAGGTATATTTTTATGTCTTTACCACCGAATCAAGATGTGAAAACTTGATTTCTCCACGCTAATAACTCCAGTAATCTTCAATTCCAATCTTCAAAAGGCATCTATATGCATTCCCTTAAATGCTGATCCACACAAGTATTGAATTTACCTTGATGGATACTAATCCAACAGTAATAGTCTTGGGGATTTTGGTTTATTGACTTTATTTTCTAACACACAAGTGTATAAATAAACCTTAAGAGTCTAGGTTCATTCTTAAGTTTGCAATAGAGATAGATGTGGTAAATTATCATATAAATTTATCCTCTAATGAATCGTACATCATGGAGATGATATTCTCCATAGATCATGAGTGACACCTGGTAATATGTCATGACCCGTAAATGAGAACGAATGTAATAACCTTTCTGTAGATGATTTCCCATGTGATTCAATCATTTTCCCTCTATTATATCCCGCCAAATGACCTACGGTATGGAATATGTCAACCCTAATAGTCAAAAGTCTAAATGTTGAACATAATCTTGATAATATTGTAATACGATAATTCTAAAAAATAATCATTTGGAATTCTCCACTACTACTATAGGTTAGTATTATCATTATGTCAATTGTATATGGTAGAAATGGATTAACTATATGCACATGAAACTTATAATATAATTTATATGTGTTAAGGTTGTTAACACATTATTCACTGCTCAACACTGAAATATTTAAGATTGAAAAACCTAAAATAAAACGGCAAAAGATTTCTTATGATGACACATATTTGTGAGAACTTAGACTTGGTCATATTAGCCTTGACCGGATAGATAGGTTGATAAAGAATGGAGCTTTAAACCATTTGATGAACATTAAAAAGTGATTTAATAAAAGAGAAACTAATCATTTTACACTTATAATTTCATTAATCCACTTCATTTAGCACATTTGTGAAATGATAATTAAATTTATGTTTTATATATTTTTATTGTGATTTTTATTTCTTATGTAGATGAAATAATATTTTGGATGTATAACTAGGAAAATGGACGTGATATTTGGATTTTGAAGGCTAGAAACTTAAAAGGGCTAATGAACAGTGTACAATTTCTGAAATTTATGTTTTGCACAATTTTCGTATTTTCACCATAACTGTTTACTCCAATATCGGATTGAGGCGATTCAAGTACCAGATGAAAAAAGACTCAAATATCTACAACTTTATTGTTTACAAGATTTTCTAATTCATAAGTTTTCAAGGCCAAAATTGATGAAAAATACAAAGTGTGTTATATGTAATTATTAAAGATAAAAACAAGAAGGAAAAAAAAAAAAAATATATATATATATATATATACACACACACACACGATTGCATGCAAAATGAGGAAGAAAACGATGGTGAATAGGTATCCACAAATGAACAGTATCTTCGATCGAAATTCTGTCGATTCCAACATGTTCGTGGGATCATTTTGAGTCTGTATATGCTCTCGAAATCTCAATAAGACCTTCGGGTAAAAAATTCGCTAATTTTAAGTTTTCTGTTAAATGATTGGATGTAAGCAATAGCTTCCTAGAGTAGCGTATTGATATAAATTGAACTGTTTGAGTATGAGTATATTGAATATGTGTATTTGGTAGAATCCGGGTGAAAGCTGAACGAATAGGATCGATCCGATAGATTATGTTAGTTTCCGTTAAAAGTGTATTGATATGTTTTTGATCGTAAAGATAGATATGAGATATATATGATGATATGATAATGTTTAGATAAATCCAGGTAGGTTCGGAGGGTTCAGGACCCTTCCATAGCATTTGCAGAAACTTTTTCAGAAGCTTTTTCAAAAACACATAAACCGAGGATTTCAGTTAACTAGTGGCTTGGATTAGTTTGTAATGATGTTTTAAGATTATTGAAACTAAAATCATTGAAATCAGATTTGATTTGGTTGTCCCGGAAAGATCTGAGATTTTGTTAAACTTAAGTCGAGAATTCTCTAAAGTCGTGATCCTGACGGTGTTTCGCCATTTGTTTTGATAGATTTGACTAGGACCTAGAGCGCCCGCGAAGCCAGGTAAGTAAATTATGTGATGAGTACTTGATTGGTTGATAAGTTTCTATATCAGAGGTTTCTATATGGGAAATCCGAAATTGAGGATGTTTGGGCGATGATGAAAGATATGAGGACAGTTAAAGATTTAGCATTTGAGTTCACAGTAATGTGTGTTCATATGTTTGAAATATATATATGTAAATGAGCATTTGGATGACGATTCAGATGTGTTTGTAATGTATGTGTTTGTGTATGAGAAATCGTGCGATGAGTTTGTGTTACGTGATATGTGCACATGTGTGTGTGTTTGATTCATCTCATAACTATTCTAAAATAGGTAATGAGTCTCGTACGAGCATATGTATATGTTGTTTTGGTTGTGTGTTCCTTGATGTTTTGACTGTTGTGTATGCTTTGTTATCAGTTGCACGATGATTGTATGTATGTCTTCCAGTATGTATGCGTATGATATAACCCGTGATATGTACGGATTATTGTAACATCCCTGATCTGGAAGATATTACCGGCATGGGATAGACCGTTCTAACCCCATAAGCCTCTGACTCTTCTATTATGATCAATTACTAATGCTCTTATAATTATATCATATGTATGGGACCATGGCCCAAACTTAGTAACCAAACATACAACTCAACTACAATGTCTTTATTTGTATACATGTTAACACTTGCTTTTACAATGACTATTTTAAACACAAGCTAATACACGACTTCTACTTATCACTGACTGGAAATCTCTGACTTGGACTGTGGACTCCATCCCTAGTGACTGCAATAATATTCGTCCTTCCGGGCTCGTCCCCTAAGAATACCTGCAAAATAGAAATATGGGAGTGAGATTAGATTGCTATACGATCTAAGTGAGTGGACTAAAAAAAAAAAAACTATTATAAAAATATTCGGTTCTAAAACCGAAAACTCATGAAATAGCTTTATAAGAAAACTTGTTTCTGTTTTAAAATTCTGAATCTCTTATAAAACTGCTGATTCTAGAAACTTTCTTTTCTAAAAGCTCTTTCTGAAAACTGTAACTGTAACTGTAACTAAAAACTGAAAACTCTTTCTGAAATCTGTATCTCTGTCTGAAAATCTTAACGCATGAGGGCGTAACGTATCGCTATCCCCCCATGCGCCTAACTGTAGCCAGTAGTGCAAATCCATGACTTTGGGGCGTTATGTATCGTCGTCCCCCAAAGCATGCCACTACTGTCTCTGAAACTGGTGGTCTTTGGGCGTTACGTATCGCCGTCCCCCAAGCCACAAAACTAGAACTGGCGGTGCAGATCTATGCTACCACTCAAGCTCTGAAACTAGGGTCTAGGGGCGTTATGTATCGCCGTCCCCTAGCCCTTCTCTAGGATCTAAGGGCGTTACGTATCGCCGTCCCCTCTGTCCTCTACATGTGCACATGTCTCTATATCTGTCAATTCCATCTCTGTCAAGTTACATACAAGGGTGAGTTTTTCCCTCATGCCCCGAAACAAAAAACAAGAAAATCATACTTAAAACATCTCTTTCTAAAACATTTCTCAAAACATGCTAAATCATAAATGATATGAAAATAAACTTGGCTAACGCCCTATTTGCAGAAAAAGTAAGTCTAATCTGAAAATGTGATATGAAAAACAAGTAAAAGAGAGAGTGTCCACTCACTAATTTGGAATCTGGCTAGTACTGGATCCTTCCTCGAAGAGAATTGCGATTTCTGGGGATAGTCTAAGAGTGGGAACTTGATTAGCATCAATGTAGTAGAATAATCCTTGACACTTTACAATTGTTGTGATATTTTTATATCGTACCGCAAGTGTACGGTGTCAAGTTTTAGTATAAATCAGTGAAAGAGTGTCGAACCCACATGGATTGCATTAACTCGCATTAAGTACTACAATTGATAATCCTAACTCTATTTAGAAAATAAATAATAAAGATTTTAATAAATAAATAAAATATAAAAATAATTTGATAGAAGGAACTAATACGATAGAGATTCCGGATCCTGATGTCACCTATGTATTTTTCAAGCCAATTAATCCTTGTTCAAATATATTGTTTATAAGTCAAGACTCCTAAAATATTCACTCCCTCTCTCGAGTGCCGAGTGAAAATATCATCAACTATAGACTTCGATATCTCTATAAAAATCCAATAGTTAACAACTTATTATGATTTGTGATTCTATATTAACGACTTCAAAGGACTACAGATTCTCTCGAACTCTATAAAATCCTAGGCTATATTCTCTAGATCTATTCAAAATCCGCTATCTCGAGTGATAGATTCTAAACATTCATCATCTCAATTGTGGCCAACAACCAAGAAGCATTAAACTCAAAAGAATATAAATAAATCAATAAAACTTCATAACAAAATTGATAAACACAATTACAAGGTTCAAACATCAATTACATCATTCTCCAGAATTAAGGAGTTAATTCATGAGAAAAGATAAAAACAATAATAAACAAGTCATGAATCTAATGGAAATCATTAGAGTTCTAAGAAAGAAACAAGAAGATAAAACCCGAATTGAATCTCTTCCTCCTCGGATGTCACAGCTTTTGTCTCCTCTTATCGCTCTTCAATCCTCTCATTGGATCTCTAAAAAAATTTATTTATGTGTTTTGTGATGTGTATTAGCCTCATCCTTGAGTGTTGGATGAACTGTTATATTTATAGTGGAGGCTGAGAGTCATTGGTATCATTAGGGATCTTAAAAGCCCTAAAAAACAAATCCTGGAACGCATCTGACTTCTCTCTCGCAGCGCCGTAATTCTGCTTAAGTGGCGCATGGGCGCCTGTTTCTCGGGAAATTGTATTGCTTTTGGAGGGGCTTGAGGCGCCATGGCGCCAACTTTATTTCTTCAATAGGCGCCATGGCCCTTGATTTTGCTTTGATTTTGTGGCGCCAAGGCACCTGTGTTCTCTTACTCAATTGGCGCCTTGCTTCTCATACATAGCTTCAAAGGCTCCTTGGCGCCTTGCTTCTTGCAAAGGATTGGTGGCGCCAAGGCACCATTTATACAGATTTGATGGCGCTGAGGCGCCTCTCTCTCGAGAATTTGGCTGAGTGATGAATTTCTCCCCTGTTACTCTCGTCTTATGTCCTATGCTCCCGTATGGTCCCAAAACAAGTGTAAATATCCCCGGATCCATGTATTAATGCTTATACAATTATAATATAAAATAAACTATGAATAACATTAAATATCTCGAAATATAACAAAATACTAAGCTAAAGATATCGGAATACGTGGGTATAAACCACACTTATCAAACACCCCCAAACTTAAGGTTTTATAGTCCCGAGCAAAAGATAAAAATAAAAAATAAATTCAAATTAACAAATAAAAATAACTAAATTAACTAAGCCACTTTCGTAGGGATCACGATTGCATTTAGCGTATGCAACAAGCCTTTAAACCCCTAGGCGGCCCTAGTGGACGAGTTATAGTCTCGTGAGGGCTTACAGTGACGATACCCACAAACGTCATTCACACACAATCATGCAAAAATATAAAACAAATAACAAAGGAATAGTCCCCGATAGTTGCACATAAAATTTATCCTGAAAGAAAGCTTACAAATGATATCAAAGAATCTTCAAAGTACGCAATTGCAACTCGAATCCAAGTTCTTGAATAAATTATCTAAGCTATACTCACAGTGTGTGTGTGTTTAAAGGTTCGGTCACAGCTTGATTCCTAAGTAAGCCAACTTAATGATTTCGTTTAGAAATTAGAATCGATGGGTCAAACCAACCTAGATACCTCAATTAAGCTCTGTAATTGCTTTATTATGTGCTCAGTATGGTATGATTTTTTTTCTTTTCTTTTCTTGTCTCTTTTTGCTTCTCTTTTTGCACTTTTTTTTTCAACTCACCTACCCCTTAAGGTAGCATTTCTCCTCATGGTGGTCCTAATACTCGCCCATGGGTAGCTTCACGCTTATCGGTTATAGGTGGTTTATTTTCTTTCTTTAGAGATTTTTTTCTTTTTAGCTATACCATACTTCATAACACTAGCAAATCAAGATAGATATCTAAGCAAACGGTCATTCATCGACATGCAATTTCTTTAACTAGTCATCTTGTCAACTATTTAAGTTTTCACTGTTAAAAACCTGTTTTTAAGTGCTTATGAGTCTAACATAGATCAATTATTCAAGGCATCAGATAAAAGTAAATTTGGCACTTATCGTTTCTAAAATTTCACCCATAAACAAACAAAATTCATTATAGGATTTATGTTTTACTATCAAAGACTAAAACAATTTTTTTTTTAATAAATTTAAACAACTAAATAGCAAGTAAACAACATGCACACACCCCCAAACTTAAAAATTGTATTGTCCTCAATGTAAGATAAAAAATTAAAGAACAAGAGTGAGGAACAACACTACTGTGCATGGAGTTGATCAGACTCTCGCTGGTTAGAATTTGGTTGCGCGGTCGTTGTGTGTCTCGTGCTACCTGCATAAATAACATGAAAATTAATAAATAGCACACAATAAAATAAAATAAAAAATTAAAAGTAAAGAAAATAATAATAAAAGAAATGCAAGGGTTGCCTCCCCGGTAGCGCTAAGTTTAACGTCTTCAGCCAGACGCAACCACCCAAATGGTTATGGTGGCTTAAAAGTAGTGAACCGGATAATCTCATCCGCTTTTTTCTTTGGTATCCACCAGTTCTTATGACATGAAAAAGACAGCTTGGCAGGATGTGGTAATTTATCCATAGATGGTCCCCCAGGATATGTAGATTTTCCCCCAGTTTGAAATTACGGACTGCACATTCGGCAAAATTGGCTTGACTTCCTTTTTAACCTTCCAGGAATCATCTCCAAGTGAGCACTGGCCTTTCTTTTCCTCTTTTTACGGTGCTTTGGGAGTGGTTTCAGGTTTAGCTGCAGAGAATCTTCCTTTATGCATGGCTGTATTATGCTCATAGGTTGCTGAAATGATTCACCCTGCGTGTTTACAACTCCCTTTTCTACTGTATTCATCCTGTGACATTCTGCATCACCTTGAGGGCTCGGCATGGCTCTGAAAACCCTGAAGGTGACTTCTTCATTTTGACCTCTAATTATCAATTCACCTTTGTTTTCTTATTCTGTTACTGTTTCCTCCTGAAATACCATTTCATCTTCTTTACTGCCTAAGTCCTGAGAGGTGTCTTTAAACTCTTTTCCGCTCCTACAGGTTATGATTTGACATTGCTCATTGGGGTTGACTTCAATATCACTCGGAAACACCCATGTCTGTTGATTGGCCATGGAAGAAACAAGCAACCCAATTTGCGCTTCTAAAGTTTTCATATTTGCCTCTATATTGCCCATTCGTGTTTCGAAGTTATCCATCCTTGACTCATTCTTCTCAAACCTCTCTGAAGCTGTAGCTACAAACATGCTCATGAGGTCTTCTAAGGAATGTTTCTGTTCAGCTCTTGGATAATTGAAGCCATGAGGAGGTTGCAAAATATTTTCCATATCAGCATATGAAAAATTCGGATGATAATAAATAGGCATAAGACTGTCTCTATAGTTGTTGAAGTTTCGATTGTTCACATACTGTACTTATTCAAATCCTGCTCCTCTGTTGGGTAAAAGCATTCCATTGGCAGAAACAGCTTCAATAGACGGTTGGCCCATTTGATTTGTCAATACTACTAGATGAGTCGTGAGGAATGATACTTGAGCTATCAGTGCACCAACAAGATCTGCCATTACTTTTTTTCAAACTCACCTCGTACGAAAAATATAAAACAAAAAAAAAAAAAACTTAAGACAAAAAAAAGGAAATAAAGAAAATAAGATAAAAACAAAAATAAAAATAAAATTCTAAATTAAAGCTAAGATTACTTGGTAGTAGTATTAATGTGAATTGAACAAACAATCCTCGGCAACGGCGCCAAAAACTTGTTGTGATATTTTTATATCGTACCGCAAGTGTACGGTGTCAAGTTTGAGTATAAATCAGTGAAAGAGTGTCGAACCCACAGGGATTGCGTTAACTCGCATTAAGTACTACAATTGATAATCCTAACTCTATTTAGAAAATAAATAATAAAGATTTAATAAATAAATAAAATATAAAAATAATTTGATAGGAGGAACTAATACGATAGAGATTCCGGATCCTGATGTCACCTATGTATTTGTCATGCCAATTAATCCTTGTTCAAATATATTGTTTATAAGTCAAGACTCCTAAAATATTCACTCCCTCTCTCGAGTGCCGAGTGAAAATATCATCAACTATAGACTTCGATATCTCTATAAAAATCCAATAGTTAATAACTCATTACGATTTGTGATTTTATATTAACGACTTCAAAGGACTACAGATTCTCTCGAACTCTATAAAATCCTAGGCTATATTCTCTAGATCTATTCAAAATCCCCTCTCTCGAGTGATAGATTCTAAACATTCATCATCTCCAATTGTGGCCAACAACCAAGAAGCATTAAACTCAAAAGAATATAAATAAATCAATAAAACTTCATAACAAAATTGATAAACACAATTACAAGGTTCAAACATCAATTACATCATTCTCCAGAATTAAGGAGTTAATTCATGACAAAAGATAAAAACAATAATAAACAGGTCATGAATCTAATGGAAATCATTAGAGTTCTAAGAAAGAAACAAGAAGATAAAACCCGAATTGAATCTCTTCCTGCTCGGATGTCACAGCTTTTGTCTCCTCTATCGCTCTTCAATCCTCTCATTGGATCTCTAAAAATATTTATTTCTATGTTTTGTGATGTGTATTAGTCTCCTCCTTGAGTGTTGGATGAACTGTTATATTTATAGTGGAGGCTGAGAGTCATTGGGTATCATTAGGGATCTTAAAAGCCCTAAAAAACAAATCCTGGAACGCATCTGACTTCTCTCTCGCAGCGCCGTGATTCTGCTTAAGTGGCGCATGGGCGCCTGTTTCTCGGGAAATTGTATTGCTTTTGGAGGGGCTTGAGGCGCCATGGCGACAACTTTATTTCTTCAACAGGCGCCATGGCGCCTTGATTTTGCTTTGATTTTTTGGCGCCAAGGCGCCTGTGTTCTCTTACTCAATTGGCGCCTTGCTTCTCACACATAGCTTCAAAGACGCCTTGGCACCTTGCTTCTTGCAAAGGATTGGTGGCGCCAAGGTGCCATTTATACAAATTTGATGGCGCTGAGGTGCATCTCTCTCGGGAATTTGGCTGAGTGATGAATTTCTCCTCTGCTACTCTCGTCTTATGTCCTATGCTCCCGTATGGTCCCAAAACACGTGTAAATATCCCCGGATCCATGTATTAATGCTCCTACAATTAGAATATAAAATAAACTATGAATAACATTAAATATCTCGAAATATAACAAAATGCTAAGCTAAAGATGTCGGAATACGTGGGTATAAACCACACTTATCAACAATGCTTAAATATGCATTCATAAATCATATACATGAGGCTTATGATGATCATAATTTGATATTGGATATGCATACAAACTGATACGAGACCCTAAGGGTGGTCTCTAACACGCTAGGACAGAACTGGGTGATTTAAAACTGATTTTGGGAAATTATGTACCCCGCGTTGCGATGCAAACACTTGCGCGTCGCGATGCGCAACGTCCAGATTCCAGTCGTCATTTTCTTCTTGCGTCGCGACGCGACCTGGATTTTCAGGATTCTGCCCATTTTCTTCTTCAATTTCCATTCACTCAAAACCACACTCTAATCATTCCTATACCAAAATCAATACTCAAAACACCATATAACATCTAATACTACATAAACCAAATCATCAATTCATCAAAACCCAACTTTAATCTATTCATATAATCCATAAAAGATTTAAACCCAAAACTTAATAACTTTCAATCCATATATTTAATCACACAATAATCAATCCCCAAGCTCATATCCTCATCATTTGGAACTTCAAACATGTTATTATCATCATCATATCACTAATATCACCAAAATCAAAAACTCAAGATTTGGGTCAAGTTTTCTTACCTCACTTTTGTTGGATCTTCATCATCCTCCATGGTTATTCCTATCTTCATTCTTCTTCTTATCCATTTGCCTTTTTCCTTATTTCTTCTCCTTCTTCTTCTTTCTTTTTCTTCTTTTTCTTTCTTCTCTTTCCCTTTCTTCCTCACGGCTTCTTCTTTCTCTTTGTTTCCAAATTTTTGTGATGAGTGAATAGTGAACCCTTTATATAGTGGGCCGTTATATGATATTTTTACATATGGAGAAAAGTGTAGAAAAATTTAGAAAGTTTGAGATTTCTCTATTTAACCCCAAAATCACTATTCATATGAATTTTAACTTACGTTTTTGACCATCTTCTGTTCAGAATTAGGGATAATGTTAACGTGGAAGTTGTAGGTCTTGATCTCAGATTTCCGAGGATATAAAATTCATAAAAATCGGAGTTCATATGAAAAAGTTAAGCCCCAAATACCACAGGCTATCCAAAGGGAACTCTGTACAGTCTCGTCCCGGGACTTCGGGAAATTTACCGATTGTCCCCAAAGTCATATAATGAGTATATATGAGTCTCAATATAATTTATTCTATGTATCTTCGTCCCTTTCGTAATAGTACAGTTATATACAGTAGTAAAAACTATCGTTCGTTACAAATTCTCCCATTCTTATATAGGATTCATCCTCGAATCCTTTCTAAATTTGGGACCCTGCCATATATCAGAGGGTTTACGGGTGATCTTCCTATACCATTAGCTGAACTGACTTTATACTCATAGCTATCTTGCTTCATCTACTAGGACTCTTTACCCTTTTTGTGAACTAACTTACGTTTGCCTTATTATTTCTATTATCTTGGCTTCCGTTTCGTACCTTGTGCTTCTTAAATTCTTGATCAAGAGGGGGGGGGTCTCTTCATCCTGTTCCTATAACTTTTGTTGGTTACCTTACACTCATTCTATTTCTTGACTGTCAAGACTTCTTATATTTATTCATTAAGAAGGTACATTCTAAGAATCTCCTTACTAAGAACTCAAAGCCCTTTTGCGTATTCAGCATAATTATTGGCTAGGTTTTCAACTTTACTTATGGCTCTTTTATCTCTGTAGGTATTTGCGCTTCTCTAACTGGGTTCTTTTACTTTGGCTTTCACTCTGGAAGGTATATACATCCATATTCGTACTAGGCTGCTCACCAGTTCCTTGGTACAATTCTCTTGCCTCTGCTTATCTGTATAACTTAGGATCCTATGGTGTAAGGTCTGACTCTTTATATGTATCTTGTCCTTTATAGTTGTTTATCCAACTGGTTTATATTAAGTAGATTGGGTTCTAGTAGCTTTGCTGGGAGCTGAACTGTATGCTTATTTTTTCTTAAACAACACTTCTTGTTATACATGGAGACCATGGCGACTTGGTTCTGGCTATAGTCCATGTTCCTTTCATATCTTATGTTCATTGTTGCTATAAATCTGGTTACGGTATTCTATACTATTTAGCCTTCCATGTTCTAATACTGTTTAAAGGTCATCTGTCGAATACACACGAACATCACGTGCCTTAAGGATTCACTCCATATGCTAAATTCAACTCTGCAGTAACTTATCTCCTCGAATCCGTACAATTCTGCACATCTACCAAACCACCCATACCCGTGGCTAAAGCTGTCCCAAACCCGTAGTGGTTTGGTCAACTTAGACTAGGGCTGGGTACTTATATGACTCACAGGAACTAATCACATAATGGATCTTTAGTTATACTCTGTTACTATGAAACCTTGTAATTACACACTTTATCTTTACTTACTAGGTACTATACTACTACCGTCACAGCACCTCCACAACTTTACTTCTAACATTTTTCTTAGTACTCTTCTCATTCTCCGATTTATTCTACTATCTACTGAGAATTTCCTTGATCTATGTCTCTGTCTTTTGTCCCGAGGAATATCATTTTTCTTTATATTGTCTCATTAGAATCTCAGTCGTTACTTGCCTACTTCCTTATTTTACACTGCTCCATCTGGATGACTTCTTTTCTGATTCTTTTACTCAGGACTATCACTCACTCTTATTTAATTCTTAAACTGTTGGAGTTTCTATAGGTCCAAAGATCAAATCTTAAACATGAATCATAAGTGAATACAACGACGGAAGTGCGGAATACTTACATCGAGCGGTTGAGCGACGATTTGGGCAACAAAAATTCGAAATCTGCTCACTTTGTCAAGGCAGTGGGCTGCTGTGAATAGTGAATTTCGTCCCTTGTCTTCAAGATTTGAAGCTCCAAGCTTCATTATTTGGCTTCCCGGCTCATGGGTATAGCTTTCCTATCACCTTCGCATTGATCCCGGAGTGTGCTAGCACTCTTGTTTTGCCACAAAACACACTTGCTTCCCTCCATTTTTCCTTTGTTTCTCTCGGCAGTTCACTGCCTCAAGAAGAAGAAGAATGGCGTGAGTGAAGAGAGGAAGAAGAAGATGAGAGAGAGGAGGGAAAAATGTGTGTGTTTATTGTATACGGTTTTTGTGTTAAATTGTGTATCAAATACACATGAAATTAAATCCAATTCATTTCAAACACATTTGGCTTTAATTGCCAACCACACACATCACTCATCACATCAAGTCAACTCAATCAAGTTGTCAAGTCACATCACTCAAAGTGACAAGTGATTTGACGCTTGATGCGACTAATGATTTGACGCTTGATTTGACTTGCGTGCCGCACTCGAATTCGAAATGCGAATGCGCTCGCAAATAATCTCGGGCTCGGATTCGTTAATTCTAAATTAACGAATTTTCCGTCGCGTCGTAATTAAATGATTACGCCTAGTGAAATCACTATTCACGTCGCTAACGAATTAATTCTAAATTAATTCGCTCGCCCGAATTAAAATCTAATTTTAATTCCGCGTCGAAATCCAATTTCGTTTAATATATCAAATATATTAATTAATCGATTAATTCCAAATTAATCATTCTCTCTCTTTAAATTGATATTTTATCCCAGATAAAATATCTCTGTAATTAATCCCAGATTAATTTTCTCTCTCATCATATTAATATAAGTGTGAGTCATACGTCATCGGTGAATCTTTGGGAAGCGACCCATGAGATCCCCGGATATGTTGGTAGTCAAATCGGTCATCGGACTATCCGAACACGTGAGTACCAAGTACTACGTTTTACCGATTTACAAGACAAGGTTGGCTTCTAGCAAAGCAGCAAGTCTACCCAATTCTCCGGACATATCCATCTAAGAATATTTAAGATCTGTATCAAGCGTAGTATACCAAGTATTGTGTATATCGGCCCAGTATCGGATAGTCACGTGCTAGGGCTGGGGCTGGATAAGTGTCTGCCCCGTCCGAAGCACATGTCGGATGTCTGGTAACTAGTCTCTATAATCGGATATGCATGACCTAGTCATAATATCCCGATGGTTGCGCAACACTTAAGAGCACTAATACCGTATCCTGCGTGACATCATCTCCACTATGACTGAAGTGATACTTCCGTCTTGACATCACACCCAATACTCTACGATTCTCAATATACCCAGCAGTTGGCGTACACAGAACCGGTTAGAGTCCTAGACGACCTCAACTAAAGTATATTGATTGTCGTAAGCATTAGCGGTGCAAGTCTCAGGTTAAGACCAAATACACCTACCCTGATGTCGGACTCCCATAGACACATAGTCATAATACCAATGGGATTCCGAGGGGTCTATCCAGAGCGAAGCTGTTTCTCGTACCATCGGTGAAACACAACCTCCTATCGCACTTGCATAAGTATCCAATACTTAAATATATGAGAACTATGCTGTTGTGCCCTCACAACGCGCACAAGTGCAATACTAGCCTATTCCGCATTATCGATGTCCTGTCTCGATAATACTCCGGCTAGGGATATTCAATGATTAATCCTTCGTGGACTGATACTGTCTCATATCATTTTCCGTCCTGGAATAAATCATAGGGACCTCTAATCATTTATACATCTAGGTGATCTAATCACAAATGATAAGAGTGCAATCTCCTTTGTCACATAGTTAATTTGTACAACAACACCGTGATCTGTACAAATAGTGACGCTATGGGTCATAACTGTCCAACATAAACTACATCTGAAAGTCTCATGTCCTTGGTCTTTCCTTACTATTCTTTTGTGTTTATCCATCTTCTATACTTGATTGCATGCTAAGATACCTTCTTTTTATTGTCTTCCATACTGTAGTAAATTTATTTTCTCAGTTCTATACTATACTATATTCATGTCAACATTTACTTAGTATCTTTTCCTATTTGTTATTGCGCCTTGACAAATTCACTTTCAATCCTCATGTCAACTAACCTTTTCATTTATTCTTCTATTTCGTTCTATAACTTAAACTACTATGGGTTATATCTCTGTTCCTTTATTCAAAAGATATTAGCTCTCCTATGTCATTGGTTATGTTTAACGTTGTCCTCTTATATTCTTATCACTACTTAACTAGTATTTATTCTCTTTGCCGCCTTATCTAATAACTTGTCCTTAAATCTTTTACTTAGGCTATTTCTTCATTTCTTTTTATTTTGTTTTATTGTTGTTAGTAAGAATCTTGTGTTTCAATCATTTATCACTATACTTATCCTTGCTCCTGGAGTATCTCAAAGTTACGCTCTAGGTCCATCTTTGTTACTAGTGTTGATCGAGGGTTGGGAGGGTGGGAACTTGTTTAGAGGTTCCTCTGTTACGGTGATCAGTTGACATCTACTCTTTGCTTAGGACCCTCGTGTATACCTATCTAGTGTCTTTTCTACACTGGGTATTACTGCTAAAACTTATCTGACTTGCTTTTTCTATCCTTACTCCTGATCATTTTCATCAATCAATCACTCCGCAACCCATTTAAAGTCATTCTAGAAGTATACTCCCTAATGATTTTTCCTTATACTATTTCTTTATCCTTTTTGTTGATTAACTATCTGCGGTTACTATGTTCTTTCTTTGGATACTACTATAATCTATTTGCTATCTTTCCTAAGGGACTCATTCTGCTATGAAGGTTCATTTCTTATCTTAGTTCCTCAACTCCTTACTCATTTACTCCTTTGAAAACTCTATTTACTTTGACTACTAAGGACATCTTCTACTAAATCCTTTGGTTCATGTGTTATTTTTATTTAGTTCTCCTTTCTCAAAATAATGAGGCTCTGTGACGATCTAGTTAGTGTTTGCACGCTTTTTAGAATCGAGACTTCTGGAAGAAAAGGTCGTCATTTGTTCTACAGGGATCCGGTCATCTACTTCATGTCTTAAGATCATTTGCTCTTTATCGACCTCTCTGAGGTCTTCACTCATCTTGCTGTCTCCAGACTTCTTTTCTTATTTCACTGTTCGTATTAAATTCTCTTGCCATTTCTGTTTCCTTGTTGCTATCTCCATATTCTATTCATTGGCTCTACACCATGCTACTGAGGCTAGTGGTGGTTCGCTCTTATGGCTATTTCCTAAATCTCTGTTCTTTGCTCTTGCAACCAATCACAACTATGGCACTTTGTTCTATGGTCCATTCTAGTACCTTCATCACTTCTAAATATCTCTAACCTCACGGGTTTGTTCTTTTTATACTCCCATGGTTTTCTACTGGATGGTGGGCTGATCTTGAGGTTCTACCATATTGGTCCATCCTGTGGACTTTTACTAGTGTTGCAAACCTTGTACTGACTTGTCTTGTTCTCTGGGATACACTGGATTCTTTTCCTGATAACCTCGAAACTTCCTTAATTCGTTTTCTGGGTGATCTACCCTCCAAGATCCTACGTGAACTCTCGCCAGATTTCTTATGGTCGTCTATACCTATGCTGGTAGGGACTAGAGTAAACATCTTATGTCTCAACAGGCTTCAGTATCATTATTCTGGTGAACTGTGTCCTGGTAGGGACTATTCCTCATGTAAGGTAGGTATGAGGTATTATCTATCAGAACAGCTTCATTGACTGGCATCACGGAGGGGTACGATCTTAGATAGGTCGAGGCTTTATCTATCAGATTCCTTGATTAGGGCAACTAATCATTATTTTTGTCGTCCTCCATCTTATCTGCCTACAGGCTTGAGTTCGAGAAATCTAAAATCTCTTTACCCTTATGGCATCTCGCGTCCATCAGAAGCCTTCATTAATAATCATGATTTCTCACTTCTTATGTCTTATAGCTGTTTCTGGTTATTCGAGAACTCATTATCTATACGGGGTGCTCGTGAGTTATTAGATCAATTGAAGAATTTATGAGAAGGAAAGAATTCTTACTTGTAAGGAAATGACTTTACTTAGATCTACTCGTTATTTTACCTTTGTTTGGACATGCTATATCATTCTTTACTACAAGTTCTAGATTTTTCCTTTATTACTTAACTCCGTGTTCTAATCCTTGTTACTATATATTTCATCATTTCTTATTTGTTTCTATTCCTCTATCTCTATCTACTTCCAATTGCTTAGATATCTGCCTTCTGTCTCTTACTTCACTTCTTAACTTTTTCCTTCTCTTCCTATTTTCCTGAGTGAGTACTAACGGGACTTCACTATCTATAGGAAGTACTTGAAGACTACTAGTTCGGTTTGAAGGAATGTTCTAACGAGGAATGAGATCTTACTCCTAGGCACTCAATTACTTGTTCCGGCTCTTTTATTTTCTTGTATTTTTTTGAATAGATATCCTCAGAATCTCACTGCCTCATTCTATCTCCTTACTATTCTTTATCTCTGGCTACTTATACTCTTATGCATCATTCCATACCTTCTTATAGTTTTCCTTTCTCATTCCCTTGATAACTTTAAAATCCTACTGTCTGGTTTCATAACTTGTTTGTTCTTCCGAGGGTAGGCTAAATAACTTCGAGAAGATTCCTAATCTCGGATATAGAGTATGATTATTTTTTTGTAAAGTATACTATTCAATTAGTTTAGGAAGGCTCACTAACCTGTCGATAGATCTTTGAGGACGTACTCGAGGATCGGATACTAGAGAGGTAGTGCCTCGCATACGAGTGATGAGTGGTATTTATATCACTATTTCCCACTCATTTAACCAAATATTTTGTATAGTTTCTTGAGTTTTGTGAATATTTTGATGTGTTTTGTGTTATTTTATAGATAAATAAAGTAACAGGACATTCTGGAGGTGATTTGGGCCAAAACAGTGAAAATTGGACGAAAAGGGCATTTTGGTCAATTCTCGCATCGCGACGCCAAGACCTTCAGCGTCGCGACGTCTAACGTGCGCCGAACAGTGCTAACGTGCGCCGGGTCCACAAATCTAAATATGAGAAAAGTTTGACTTTGCTAAAATGCGCTGTGACACGTGTCACCATCACAGCCGATCTGCTAACATGCGCTGTGCCACGTGTCAGCATCCTACGGTGCCGACAGTCATCATCGCCACATGTGCCACGTGGCATCCTATGTGTCTCCATGTCATCAGCCACGTCAGTAAGTCAACAAGTCAACATTGCCACGTGTCGTGCCACATCATCATCAGCCAATCAGGAAGTGCCACGTGTCGCAATCCTACGGTGCCGACAGTCTCTTTCCCACGTGTCGCCACGTCAGCGCCACGTCAGCATCAATAATTGAGTATCTAATCCTTATCTGACACGTGGCGGATAAGAATCTCATCGACCAATCAGAAGCCGCCACGTGTCACAATAATTGAAGCCTAACCACCTCGCCACGTGTCACCTTATCAGCTTATCCAGAATCTTCAAACCGGCGAACCAGAGCGTGCCACGTCGAAAAAAGCTGGCGTAGCGACGCCAGAGGCCTTGGCGTCACGACGCTGGAAGCCTACCGAGGCCTATAAATTGAGCTCGAGATTTCAGAATTCATTGTACCACTCTCTCTTTTCTATTCTATCTAAAGATAGAGTTTCTCTCTCTAGATTCTTTTAGTTTTTTTTAGTTTTTTAGTTTTTAATTTTTAGTTTTGTAAATAATTTTAATTACGTTTTGTTAATATAGTAATTTACTTTTTACTTTTTACAGTTTTTACTATTTACCATGAGGAGGTAACTTCCCCAGCTACGGTGAAAGGTAATTCTTTTACTATTACTATTTAGATTAATCTCCCTTAAAAATAATATATTCACTATTTAAAATATTGACTTAAAAAGGATACCGCCAGATTGGTCGGTTGGTAATTCATTTTAATCTGGTTTAAACCTGACTAATAAAGGATACCGCCAGATTGGTCGGTTGGTAATATTATCACAAGTTTATATATTATTTTATGGGAGATATCTAAAATAGTAAATAGTAAAAGTAATTCCTTTTACCTTAACATTTTATTTTATTTTACTTTTCAAATTTTACTTTATGTCTTTTACTTTTCAGTATTTTTATTTTATGTCTTTTACTTTTAAGTTTTTACTAGCCCTAGTTATGTGTTAGTTATCTGGGGTTGTGATGAATTCTAATATCACCGGTTTATAAGGGGTTATTTTATAGTTTGGGTAATTTAAAGGTTTACTTATTAAGTCTTAAGCTGAATGCTTCTTGTTGTCTGATCACCAATAAGATTGATGTGGTAAATCTAAAATGAACTAGACATAGGGATTTTAGGTTTCAGCCTTAGACTTAATAGCCCACGATCTTCCTTGAGGATAGATAACCCTTTAATAGATTTCCTTACAGGATAGACATATACCTGTCAGGCGGGGGTAGCTATAATTGGAACTTAAACTTAATGAATCCAGATAATTTGGTTGACATAGACATATGGTTCAATTGGGTTAAACTGGGTATTTGCGTCTGACCATCGACAGAGGCTTTTGCATAATTTAGTGTTCCAGGTTAGTAAATTGATTTATTATACACAAACATAAAATAATCACTTCATCTTTTAAAAGATATTAGAAGGATTCACAACCCTAGATCTTGTGTCTTTTGTTATTTTCTTTAGTATTTTCTTTTGTCTTTTTATTTATTTATTTATTTTGCAAAACTACAATCAACCAAATCAATCAAGCAATCATTCTCTTCACCATCAATTAGATATTTGTAAATAAATAGATTCAACAATTAATAACAACAGTAGGAATTAAGTCCTTGTGGGATCGATATTTTTATACTACTTGAACGATACGTGCGTTGCGTTATACGTGTGTGTTTACGCCGGTCAACGAGTATCCCGGACATACTACTTATACCAGACCCCATCACTCTGCCCACTGCAGTCACTGACTCCCTATACCATGCTCTGATACCATCTTTTCAACATCCCCGATCTGGAAGATGTTACCGGTAGGGGATAGACCGTTCTAACCCCATAAGCCCATGCCTCTTCTATTATGATCAATTACTAATGCTCTTACAATTATATCATATGTATGGGACCATGGCCCAAACTTAGTAACCAAACATACAACTCAACTACAATGTCTTTATTTGTATACATGTTAACACTTGCTTTTACAATGACTATTTTAAACACAAGCTAATACACGAATTCTACTTATCACTGACTGGACATCTTTGACTCTGACTTAGACTGGTGGACTCCATCCCTAGTGACTGCAACAATATCCGTCCTTCCGGGCTCGTCCCCCAAGAATACCTGCAAAATAGAAATATGAGAGTGGGGTTAGATCGCTATACGATCTAAGTGAGTGGACTAAAAACAAAAAAAAAACTATTATAAAAACATTCGGTTCTAAAACTGAAAACTCATGAAATAGCTTTATAAGAAAACTGGTTTCTGTTTTAAAATTCTGAATCTCTTATAAAACTGCTAATTCTGGAAACTTTCTTTTCTAAAAGCTCTTTTTAAAAACTGTAACTGAAACTGAAAACTCTTTCTGAAATCTGTATCTATGTCTGAAAATATTGACGCATGAGGGCGTTACATATCATCGTCCCCCCATGCGCCTAACTGTAGCCAGCAGTGCAAATCCATGACTTTGGGGCGTTACGTATCGCCATCCCCCAAAGCATGCCACTACTGTCTCTGAAACTGGTGGTCTTGGGGCGTTATGTATCGCCGTCCCCCAAGCCACAAAACTAGAACTAGGGGTACTGATCTATGCTACCATCCAAGCTCCGAAACTAGGGTCTAGGGGCGTTACGTATCGCCGTCCCCTAGCCCTGCTCTAGGATCTGAGGGCGTTACGTATCACCGTCCCCTCAGTCCTCTACATATGAACATGTCTCTATATCCGTCAATTCTATCTCTGTCAAGTTACATACTGGGGTGAGTTTTTCCCTCATGTCCCGAAATAAAAAATATGAAAATCATACTTAAAACATCTCTTTCTAAAACATTTCTCAAAACATGTTAAATCATAAATGATATGAAAATAAGCTTGGCTAACGCCCTATTTGCAGAAAAAGTAAGTCTGATCTAAAAATGCGATATGAAAAACAAGTAAAAGAGAGAGTGTCCACTCACTAATTTGGAATCTGGCTGGTACTAGATCCTTCTTCGAAGAGAATTGCAATACTGTGGATAATCTAAGAGTGGGAACTTGATTAACATCAACGTAGTAGAATAATCCTCGACACTTTAGAATGCTTAAAAATACATTCATAAATCATATACACGAGGCTTATGATGATCATAATTTGATATAGGATATGCATACAAACCGATACAAGACCCTAAGGGTGGTCTCTAACATGCTAGGACAGAACTGGGTGATTTAAAACTGATTCTGGGAAAATCTGTGCCTCGCGTCGCGATTCAAACACTTGCACGTCGCGACTCGCAACGTCCAGATTCCAGTCATCATTTTCTTCTTGCGTTGCAACGCAAGGTCCTTCAGCGTCGCGACCTGACTTGGGTTTTCAGGATTCTGCCTCTTTTCTTCTTCAATTTCCATTCACTCAAAACCACACCCAAATCATTCTCATACCAAAATCAATACTCCAAACACCATATAACATCCAATACTACATAAACCAAATCATCAATTCATCAACACCCAACTTTAATCTATTCATATGATCCATAAATGATTTAAACCAAAAATTTAATAACTTTCAATCCATATATTTAATCACACAATAATCAATCCCCAAGCTCATATCCTAATCATTTGAAACCTCAAACATGTTATTATCATTATCATATCACTAATATCACTGTGGGAACACAGGAATCTGGGGCGACGCATGCTGTCCCGGGCTCGCGGCCCGGTCGGGAGTACGGAGTAGCCACGGGGGACTAAACTGGAGAATAATGGAGTCGCCACCTGGTGTGAACCGGGAAAATGAGATTTAAGGCCGCACTCACCCCTCGCAAGGGAAGACCTCAAACCGTTGGGTTCGGAATGGTCCCTTACTTATTCCATTTGTAATGAAAGGATTTACATAATAATTTAATCAGGCTTAAGTAACACTTATTCCTAAGAATATCATGATTCTCTATTCATGGGTACAAAATAACACTTATATATACATTTCACATATATCTCATATCTAAGAACACATGCCTGAAAATACCTCAAAGTAATAATGAACATACAACTTCATTCAGCATATCATATTCATGAAAAACACAAGCATACATAATATCCGCACGAGCATACATGTGAGCACTTTTCCAAGTGATACGTGGAATTGTATCCCAAGTATAGCCCGCATTACCGTCCATTCGGAATCGGCTACGGAATTTATGTCTGGGTTTCCATCCGATATATCACAAGAAATAATACTCCAAAGTCATCATGGCATAGATATATGAATCGTAATGCATCAAATCAAGACTAAGGCAAATGACGCAACTAATGGAATGAACATGCTTTTCATTATTATGTGTACAAAGATAAGAATGACTATGTGTGGTTTCATAAAAGAATCACCTAAGAAACAATTATACATGGCATGTGATGAATATGTCTCAGTTCAGTGTGTTCGCGTTCGTGTAGCGTTCGTAAAAGCGTTCGAACGGTAAACAGAAGGTTCGCGTTCGTATGGCGTTTGATAACGCATTCGAACGGAAATGAAACAGAATGCTCACGTTCGTATGGCGTTTGTTAACGCGTTCGAACGGAAATGAAACCGAATGCTCACGTTCGTATGGCGTTCGTGAACGTGTTCGAACGAAAATGAGACCTGATGCATGATAAGGCAAAATGCATACGCGTTCGAGTTGCGTTCGTAAACGCGTTCGAACGGGAACATACCTGATGCATGAAATGGGACGCAATACATAAACAATAAAGTAAAGGGGCACGGCGAAGTACTGCCGTAAAGGTGGCCTTTTGGGGCTCTTGATCTCTCAAAGAGAGGACCTTTAGACCAACATACAAAGCCTATGCGTGCGATCGCATCATACATACAAAAATAGAGCCAATCATATCAAAACCAAGTATGCCCGTTTGAACACATCTTACATCCAATCCGGACACACATCAACCGGCGCGGCAAAGCATCGTGGTAAAGGGTTTTAACCCCTCCCCATAAGGGATCTTTCATTCCACTTACTAAGCCCATGCGCTTGATTGAACCATGCATAAAAAGATAAGGACAATAATATCAAACTAAGTATGCCCGATTGAACGTATCTTGCATCCAACCGAACACACATCAACCGGCGCGGCAAAACATCGTGGTAAAGGGCTTTAACCCCTCCCCATAGGGGATCTTTCATTCCACTTACTAAGCCCATGCGCTCGATTGAATCATGCATAAATAAACAACTTACAGAATTCAAGTGACGAAAAATAAACAAAAGCAACACAAAACAAAAGAGGGTGCCGTTTACTCAAGCGGTACGTGGAGTTGTGTCCCAAGTACAGACCGCACTACCATCCATTCGGATTCGGCTACGGAATTTACGTCTGGGTTTCCATCCTATATACCACAAGAGACGACACTTTTCCATTCATCCAATACCCACAACACACATCATACACAAACAAGATTTAACAAACAAGTAAAATACAATCAAAATAAATAACAAAAATCAAATAAAGATGAGTGTGAAGAGTACTCTCAGGTCTAACCTTTTAAGCCGTCTCTCGGACTCGCGTTTCACGAAGATCGGAAGGGGTAAAGCTCCGCAACTCTTTCGGTTCACTGGTTCACTGTTCTCGTTTGTTATCTCACTGTTTGGAGTCGTCGTTCTCCGTCTTTTGCTGCTGCTTTTGACTCCGATTTGCTACTGTTCGGCCTCTGTTTTGCTGCTCACTGTTCAGGTCACCTGTTTTGACGTTTCAACGGAATGTTCCAAGTTTTTGTGTGGGTTTTTAGTGTAGTCTTGTGTGAGTCTTTTAAGGATTATGAATGCAGTTTTTTTAAGTTATTGTTTTTAAGGTTTTTCGGGAATGTTTTAAGTGTATTTTTCTGTTGTTTTAGGGGTTAAATTACTGATGTTTGGGCGTGATTTAGGGACTGGTTTGGGTCAGTTTTGGTGTGTTTGGGCTGCTGTTTGGAGGTATGTTTTCGGTGATGAAGGGCTGCTGTATGTGGGGATTTTTGGTGATGGGTAGAGATTTAGGAGGGTGCTGTTTTTTGGTTATGGAGTGGAGGAGATGAAGGGAATTGCTTATGTTCTTTTCGTTGCTATTGTCGTGAGAGGTTAAGGTTCTTTGTTTTGAGATTTTCCTATGTGTTGTGTATGAGCTAGCTAGCTAGGGTTGAGAAGGTTGGTGAATGGTTCTTTTTATAGGCAAAGGGTTAGGCTTGACAAGGAAAAGGGATTTGATTTGGTGTTGGATTAGGGAAGTCAAAGATTGAGGGGCGACAAATCTTGACTAGATAAGGAAGGTTGAATATTTAGTTTATGTTGATTAGGCATACAATATTTTAAGTTTGGGAATAATATATTGGTTGATTGATTTTAACTTGGTATGATTATATTTGATTGGTTTTAATTGGTTAAGATTGATTTCAATTAGGCATATCTTCTTTTTAATTTTAGTTTAAGTTTGGTAAATATTTTATTTAATTGGTAAATGGTTTAAATATTTTATTTAATGTTTAATGTTTAAATTAATATTTATTTATTTAATTTGGGATGTGTTTTATGGGCTTTGGGGAGCTAAATGGGCTGGGGTGTGAGGCTAGCAGCAAAACCAGAATTACCGACACCGTTCGAACGCTTCCTCGAACGCGCCACGAACGCCCGTAATCTGTTTGACGTTCGAACGAAGTAACGAACGCAGCACTAACGAAGACAGTGAGCTTGTTTATTCTGAATTTCCCCTTCCGATATCCGTTTCCCGCGTCTTCCGTGACTCAAAAGGTAGTGCCTCCAAATGAGACTCATCATCGGGTTTCACATGCAAAAATACAATGCCTACAGTCGCCCCCACTTTGATGGGACTTGTGCAGTGTGTGACTTTGAACAATCCTATCAAAGTTTATGCAATGCATTTTAACTTACCTGGCTCGCCAGCTGTCACTTGACTTACCATGTGTTGAGTTGATTTGGGTGGTGAGGTGCTGCGACCCCTGGTTCATTCCCGAACCGTATTGTGATGTGGTCCATTCCCGAACCGTTGCCGTGAGGTGGTCCATTCCCGAACCGTTACTGTGAGTTGGTCCATTCCTGAACCGTTACTGTGAGGTGTTCATTCCCGAACTGTTATCGTGAGGTGGTCCATTCCCGAACCGTTACTGTGAGGTGTCCATTCCCGAACTGTTACTGTAAGGTGGTCCATTCCTGAACCGTTACTGTGAGGTGGTCCATTCCCGAACCGTTACTGTAAGGTGGTCCATTCCCGAACCGTTACTGTGAGATGGTCCATTCCTGAACCGTTACCGTGAGATGTTCATTCCCGAACTGTTATCGTGAGGTGGTCCATTCCCGAACCGTTACTGCGAGGTGTCCATTCCCGTTACTGTGAGGTGGTCCATTCCCGAACCGTTACTGTGAGGTGGTTCATTCCCGAACCGTTACTGTGAAGTGGTCCATTCCCGAACCGTTACTGTGAGGTGGTTCATTCCTGAACCGTTACCGTGAGGTGTCCATTCCCGAACTGTTACTGTGAGGTGGTCCATTCCCGAACCGTTACTGTAAGGTGGTCCATTCCCGAACCGTTACTGTGAGGTGGTTCATTCCCGAACCGTGCTTCCATTTTTGGAGTGCCATTCCCGGCTTGTTCATTCCTGAACTGTATTTCCATTCCTGGAGTGCCATTCCCGGCTTGTTCATTCTCAAACTGTGTTTCCATTCTTGGAGTGCCATTCCCGGCTTGTTCATTCTCGAACTGTGTTTCCATTCTTTGAGTGCCATTCCCGGCTTGTTCATTCTCGAACTGTGTTTCCATTCTCGGAGTGCCATTCCCGGCTTGTTCATTCTCGAACTGTGTTTCCATTATCGGAGTGCCATTCCCGGCTTGTTCATTCTCGAACTGTGTTTCCATTCTTGGAGTGCCATTCCTGGCTAAACTGATACTGATGCTGGTGTGGGCCTGACCCCTGAACTGATACTGATGTGGGTGTGGGCTTGACCCCTGAACTGATACTGATGTGGGCCTCGGCCCTGGGACTCATCCCCAAAACTGATAGTGATGTGGGCCTCGACCCTGGGACTCATCCCCAATACTAATACTGATATGGGCCTCGCCCCTAGACTGATGCTGATATGGGCCTCGCCCCCAGACTGATACAGCTGATATGGGCCTCGCCCATGTGATTCATTCCTGAAGACTGCTGACATTGTACTGTTACTGCTTCTGGTTGGCTTGCATTCGGTGCTTTTTTCTTTCTTTGAAACCTGTTATTACAAAACAGAACAAACACAAAAATGATGCAAATATGTTACGTGTATGCATGAATGCATGTTCCTATCCCGTCGGGTTAGGTCTTCCATCAATCCTCTTGGTGACTGCTTAGTTTTCTTTTCCTCAGGCAAACCACTGCTTCAATCTGTCTATGTTGATCGGCTCGGTGAACTAATTCCCTTCCAAGTCTGATAGTTTCACTGCCTCTATTTCCCAATTTCTGAATGTCTATCTTATCTTTTCTGTTTGCTTATTTCGAAGGTTCCCCGTGTTCATCACTGGATTCCATAGTACCAAGGTTGAATACTTTTCTCAAATATACTCATATTGCAGAAGAGTTTCAGCGAAATGAACGTCTTTATTATTGTTGAGGAAAAGAGTTCGAACAAGTAACAAAATCAATGTCATTTTAAAAAAACTGGATCAAATAGACTATGAGGAACATCTCCATCTTCCGCAACACTACCTCTTCCTCGGCCTATGGTTCTTCACTGTCATCCATGTAAGAAGCTTGGTGGTTGAGGGTTTCTTTTCATGGGTTGGGTAGTTTATGGGAATCAATGAGATCTTGAATTTCATGCCTGAGGCGGGTGCAGTTGTCGGTGTCATGGCCATGTAGCTGGTGGAAGTGACAATAAAGGTTCACATTTATGTGTGGTGGTGGGGGGTGCGGAAGTGGCTTGCCTTCTAAGGTTTCAAGATTCCTTGTCCCTGTAACTTTTCAAATACCTTCGACAAAGGTCTACCAAGGTTGGAGAATTGCCGGTTCCTGATGGCAGCAACCTCGACAGTAGCGGGCTTAGTCTCAGAATACCCCCCAAAAGTCCGCCTATTCTGGCCATAGGACTTTCTGTTTTCAGCCTCCTCTTCCTCAATATCCATGACAGTTTCCCTCAATTGTCGAAAATCAGAAATCATCAAAGTCATCCTCCTCAGCTTACTATAAATAGAGGGCTTGGTGCCCCTGATGATCATCTTGATTTGGTCCTTCTCAGAGGGCCGAGTCTGCATTTTCAGAAGCTGGCTTCTCCAGCGGTCTACATACTCCTTGAAGCTTTCTTCCGGCTTCTGCTTAGTGTTCTCCAAATCACGGAGTGACAAGTCAATTTCTAAGTCTGTAACATACTGCTTCAGAAAAGCATCAGCTAGTTCCTTCCAATCTTCTTTAACCTTCTTCTCAAGGCTATGATACCAAACCACAGGTGCCCCCTTGAGTGACATCCCAAACATCTTTTGGACTTGGCGCTGTGATAGGCCCATTGAACTCATGACTGAAACATATTGCTGCAGATGGACTCTCGGGTCTCCATTCCCATTAAACTTGGCCATGTCGGGCAATTTAAACTGAGCTGGCAGCTGTTCTCCGAACGTCATTGCCTCATAATCTAACAAATCCTCATTCTTACCCCTCATTTTGCGGGTAACTGTTTCAACCTGATCCTGAAGCTTCTGTAACTCTGCCTGAGACCCATATACTCTGCCTGCTGCATACTCTGCCATATCATCATCAAAAGCGGGGGTATCATCCCCCAACCCATTCGAAGGCTCATCACGCCTCACATTCTCAGAATTTCCCCCGGCACGGGGCACAGCCATATTTGTCATGGCAGCAGTCAAGGCTTGCAACTGTTCAGTAATCTTGGCGAAGCCATTTTCCAACTGATCTATTCGGGATACCTCAATATCTGATTCACTCATGTCTGTTCTCAGTATTTTGGTGAGTCTTCCCTTTTTCTAACCCAACGGGAATCTATGATGGCTTTCAGAACACAAGGGTTAACATGATGTATGTATGCATGTAGTGCATGAGATGCATGTAACATATATAACATACTAAATCAACTAAAATTCTCAAACAAATCGGACCGTTATCATTTTAGAATCTTTCGGACTAATTGTCATAGGAGTGAACCCATCCCAGTTTAAATGGCCCAATGAGTTCACATCTCATGACAAAGTGCCCGACTAAACCCAAATGGTAACGTTCCGAACACAATCACAAAGTGGCCCATCAATCACTTAGAAGCCTTTGGCCCAATAGTCATGAAATACGTTCTTGTCCCAGTTTAAATGGCCCAACAAGCCCATATCCCATGACAAATGGTCCAAATGGATTCAAACGACGATGTTCCCAAACACAAGCATAGAAGAAAGATGATGCAAACATGACATAATAATTTCTATATAATGGCCTATCAACATTTCAGAAGCTTTTGGCCTATTAGTCATAAGGTGCGAACTTGCCCCAGTTTAAATGGCCCAGCAAGCCCGCATTTCTGACAATAGTCCAACTACATCCAAATCAGGATGGTCCACAAGCACATATTCAAGGAAATAATTGTTACTTTAGCCAACCCGGTCTATGGGTGGGTTAGTAAGAGTATAGACAAAGGCTCTCACCGGCGAAGGATGGCCCACAACTAGGTCTCCCCACTCAAGGGTTCGAGCAACCAAGTGAGCGCACCCTTTTTTTATACACTAAGGTACGTGCCAATGAGCTATGGTGTGTGATGGACTGTCAGATGGATTTCCCGTTGTAGATTCCCCAGAGGGAAGGTGGAGCGAGGCTCACTTAAATACCCAAGCCTCTTAGGCTCTTATCGTTTGTTTTCAGGAATAAACAACGAGTCCTCCAAATTAGTCCATCACAATAGGCTACGAGTAGATGGCTATCTAGGTGCCTTCACAGCTTTTCCTTCTAGAAAGGTAGTGAATGAAGGAAGACACCAAACCATTACCTAGCCTCAAAATGCCTTTGATTAAACCCTCACTTTATCCACTATAGACAAGGTCAATTAAAACATAAATCCAAACATCACAAGTCAATATTTCGGGGCCGATTCTCTATCCCCAGTGGAGTCGCCAGACTGTGGGAACAAAGGAATCTGGGGCGACGCATGCTGTCCCGGGATCGCGGCCCGGTCGGGAGTACTGAGTAGCCACGGGGGACTAACCGGAGAATAATGGAGTCGCCACCCGGTGTGAACCGGGAAAATGAGATTTAAGGCCGCACTCACCCCTCGCAAGGGAAGACCTCAATCCGTTGGGTTCGGAATGGTCCCTTACTTATGCCATTTGTAATGAAAGGATTTACATAATAATTTAATCAGGCTTAAGTAACACTTATTCCTAAATATCATGCTTCTATATTCATGGGTACAAAATAACACTTATACATACATTTCACATATATCTCATATCTAAGAACACATGCCTGAAAATACCTCAAAGTAACAATGAACATACAACTTCATTCAGCATATCATATTCATGAAAAACACACAGCATACATAATATCCGCACGAGCATACATGTGAGCACTTTTCCAAGTGATACGTGGAATTGTATCCCAAGTACAGACCGCATTACCGTCCATTCGGAATCGGCTACAGAATTTATGTCTGGGTTTCCATCCGATATATCACAAGAAATAATACTCCAAAGTCATCATGGCATAGGTATAGGAATCGTAATGCATCAAATCAAGACTAAGGCAAATGACGCAACTAATGGAATAAACATGCTTTTCATTATTATGTGCACAAAGATAAGAATGACTATGTGTGGTTTCATAAAAGAATCACCTAAGAAACAATTATACATGGCATGTGATGAATATGTCTCAGTTCAGTGTGTTCGCGTTCGTGTAGCGTTCGTAAACGCGTTCGAACGGTAAACAGAAGGTTCGCGTTCATATGGCGTTTGATAACGCGTTCGAACGGAAATGAAACAGAATGCTCACGTTCGTATGGCGTTTGTTAACGCGTTCGAACGGAAATGAAACCGAATGCTCACGTTCGTATGGCGTTCGTGAACGTGTTCGAACGGAAATGAGACCTGATGCATGATAAGGCAAAATGCATACGCGTTCGAGTTGCGTTCGTAAACGCGTTCGAACGGGAACATACCTGATGCATGAAATGGGACGCAATACATAAACAATAAAGTAAAGGGGCGCGGCGAAGTACTGCTGTAAAGGTGGCCTTTTGGGGCTCTTGATCTCTCAAAGAGAGGACCTTTAGACCAACATACTAAGCCCATGCGCGCGATCACATCATACATACAAAAATAGAGCCAATCATATCAAAACCAAGTATGCCTGATTGAACACATCTTACATCCAATCCGGACACATCACACGACAAAGACGTGTACAAAGTATCGTGGTAAAGGGTTTTACCCCCTCCATAAGGGATCTTTCATTCCACTTACTAAGCCCATGCGCTTGATTGAACCATGCATAAAAAGATAAGGACACTAATATCAAACTAAGTATGCCCGATTGAACGTATCTTGCATCCAACCGAACACACATCAACCGGCGCGGTAAAGCATCGTGGTAAAGGGCTTTAACCCCTCCCCATAGGGGATCTTTTATTCCACTTACTAAGCCCATGCGCTCGATTGAATCATGCATAAATAAACAACATACAGAATTCAAGTGACGAAAAATAAACAAAAGCAACACAAAACAAAAGAGGGGGCCGCTTACTCAAGCGGTACGTGGAGTTGTGTCCCAAGTACAGACCGCACTACCGTCCATTCGGATTCGGCTACGGAATTTACGTCTGGGTTTCCATCCTATATACCACAGAGACGACACGTTTCCATTCATCCAATACCCACAACACACATCATACACAAACAGATTTAACAAACAAGTAAAATACAATCAAAATAAATAACAAAAATCAAATAAAGATGAGTGTGAAGAGTACCCTCAGGTCTAACCTTTTAAGCCGTCTCTCGGACTCGCGTTCACGAAGATCGGAAGGGGTAAAGCTCCGCAACTCTTTCGGTTCACTGGTTCACTGTTCTCGTTTGTTGTCTCACTGTTTGGAGTCGTCATTCTCCGTCTTTTGCTGCTGCTTTTGACTCCGATTTGCTACTGTTCGGCCTCTGTTTTGCTGCTCACTGTTCAGGTCACCTGTTTTGACGTTTCAACGGACTGTTCCAAGTTTTTGTGTGGGTTCTTAGTGTAGTCTTGTGTGAGTCTTTTAAGGATTATGAATGCAGTTTTTTTAAGTTACTGTTTTTAAGGTTTTTAGGGAATGTTTTAAGTGTATTTTTCTGTTGTTTTAGGGGTTAAATAACTGATGTTTGGGCGTGATTTAGGGACTGGTTTGGGTCAGTTTTGGTGTGTTTGGGCTGCTGTTTGGAGGTATGTTTTCGGTGATGGAGGGCTGCTGTATGGGGGGATTTTCGGTGATGGGTAGAGATTTAGGAGGGTGCTGTTTTTTGGTTATGGAGTGGAGGAGATGAAGGGAATTGCTTATGTTCTTTTCGTTGCTATTTTCGTGAGAGGTTAAGGTTCTTTGTGTTGAGATTTTCCTGTGTGTTGTGTATGAGCTAGCTAGCTAGGGTTGAGAAGGTTGGTGAATGGTTCTTTTTATAGGCAAAGGGTTAGGCTTGACAAGGAAAGGGATTTGATTTGGTGTTGGATTAGGGAAGTCAAAGATTGAGGGGGGACAAATCTTGGCTAGATAGGGAAGGTTGAATATTTAGTTTATGTTGATTAGGCATACAATATTTTAAGTTTGGGAATAATATATTGGTTGATTGATTTTAATTTGGTATGATTATTTTGATTGGTTTTAATTGGTTAAGATTGATTTTAATTAGGCATATCTTGTTTTTAATTTTTAGTTTAAGTTGGTAAATGTTTTATTTAATTGGTAAATGTTTTAAATATTTTATTTAATGTTTAATGTTTAAATTAATATTTATTTATTTAATTTGGGATGTGTTTTATGGGCTTTGTGGGAGCTAAATGGGCTGGGGTGTGAGGCTAGCAGCAAAACCAGAATTACCGACACCGTGGAACCGCTTCCTCGAACGCGCCACGAACGCCGCAATCTGTTTGACGTTCGAATGAAGTAACGAACGCAGCACTAACGAAGACAGTGAGCTTGTTTATTCTGAATTCCCCTTCCGATATCCGTTTCCCGCGGCTTCCGTGACTCAAAAGGTAGTGCCTCCAAATGAGACTCATCATCGGGTTTCACATGCAAAAATACAATGCCTACAATCACCAAAATCAAAAACTCAAGATTTGGGTCAAGTTTTCTTACCTTACTTTTGTTGGATCTTCATCATCATCCATGGTTATTCCTATCTTCCTTCTTATTCTTATCCATTTGCCTTTTTTTCCTTCTTTCTTCTTCTTATTCTTCTTCGTCTCTTTCTTTTTTTTTTTTCTTTCTCTCTCTTCCTAAGGCTTATTCTTTCTCTTTGTTTCCAAATTTTTGTGATGAGTGAATAGTGAACCCTTTATATAGTGGGGGTTATATGATATTTGGAAATATGGAGAAAAGTATAGAAAAATCTAGAAAGTTTGAGTTTTCTCTATTTAACCCCAAAATCACTATTCATCTGAATTTTGACTTGAATTTTTGACCAGCTTCTGGTCTGAATTTGGGAAACTATTCAACGCGGACATTGTAGGTCTTGATCTCAGCTTTCTGAAAATATAAAATTCATAAAAATTAGAGTTCATATGAAATTGTTACGCCCCAAATACCATGGGCTGTCCAAAGGGAACTCTGTACAGTCTCGTCCCAGGACATCGAGAAATTTACCGATTGTCCCCAAAGTCATATAATGAGTATATATGAGTCTCAATATAATTTATTCTATGTGCCTTCGTCCCTTGCATTATATTACAGTTATATACAGTAGTAAAAACTACCGGTCGTTACAATTGTGCATGTTTTCGTGGAATGAATTATTGACCTGAAAACTTGTGTGAGAATAAGATGTTATAAAGTGTATTTGATAAGTGTGAATGTATATGTCACGAATGTTAAGTTGTCGTGAGGCTATCAGAATGGAAGAAAGTTTTTTTCGAAATGAAGGAAATTTGTTTGACTTATCGATTTGAGGATATTTCAAAGATGTTCATTCGTAATAAAGTTTAAAATATGTGTCTTTATGCTTCTTGTGATTGAAATGGTTTCGATGTAAAATGACATACTCTATGATATTCGAATTGATGCCTTGCGTGCTTTGGATGTTTGACTAATATATTGGCATATATGTAAATATGTAGATGTGAGAATTTGACATGGGTAAAGTATAAATGATAATAAAAAGTTGATAATTCTGAACTTCTAATAATTTAGTAATTCTGAAAAACTTCTCATGTGTTTAACTTGTATGTTATGATTGTTGTATGAGTATGGTTACTTACTGAGTTATATAACTCACACCAAACCAGTTTGTAGTGTTACAGGTTGGCTCCAGACAGGTCAACCACATCAGTTTTGAAAGACATGCTCGAGACGCCGGATCACCCAAGTTTCAGTCACCCTCATAAGTTTCTCGTGAAAAGTCTTAGAGGTTTATGTTCTTTTTTTATTATGTTGTTTTTCATGCTGAGCATGCTGTTTTGTATTAATAAATTAAAGATTTGATTTGCATTGATGTTGTGGGCATGAAGCCCTTAAGTGTTGATTGATGTTGTGTAGGGATGGCAACGGGCCGGGCTCGGGCTGGGCTTTGATAAGCTCGGTCGAGCCCGGCAAATTAAATTTAGGCCCAGGCCCGGGAAAAGTCCGGCCCGGTCGCGCTCGGGCTTGGCCTGGGAAAAGCCCGACCTCGATTTTTTTAATATAAAAAATTATAAATATAAAAAATTTATTATATAAATATATATATTATATAAATAAAAATATTTAATTACTTATTTTAAGCCCTGGCCGGGCCCGGGCTTTTTTGGTTGAGCCCGGCCTGGGCTTTTTTCACCCCGGGCCGGGCCCGAGCTTTTTTTCCACCCTTAATGTTGTGGGCACAGAGCTCTAAATGTTAATTTTTATCTTGATGTTTTTTGTGTGGACCTGAGGTCATTTTGTATGTTTGATGTCTTTCTTAGTTTTCGATTTCATGCTGGACTGTGATCCAGGTTGTCCAGTTTTAGAAAACATCATGTCCGATTTTCTGTAAATTTGGAGGCTTATGTAGATGGGTAAATCATGTCTCCTGCTGGTAGCATCCTGTCTCTGACGGGGTGTTACAGTTATGGTATCAGAGCAAAGGTTTAAGTGTTGGTGACTGCAGCTACATGGTATCTGATCGTCTGAGTAAGTTTTCTATTGCGTATAGACCATTTAGGTCTCATGTTTGAAACTTGATTGGATTTATGGTATATAGTATGATGTGCAATGGTTTTTTTTATATGCGTGATTCAGATGATCAGTACATGTTTGTATGTTATGAATATATGTATGTATATATATATATATACTAGGTTAAAAGTATGTCATTTATATATACATATAATATATATATATATATATGTGTGTGTGTGTGTGTGTGTTTGTGTGTGTGTGTGTAGGGGTGGGCGCGGTTCGGTTTTTGCTAAAAACCGAACCAAACCATATTTTACGGTTCTGATTTTTTACCTCTCAAACCAAACCATTAAATAACGGTTTGGTTCGGATTGAAAATTTTTTAAACCAGCGGTTTACGGATCGGTTCGGTTCGGTTTACGGATTATTATATTTAAAACAAATTTTCATCTACTTAAGTGAAGACAAAAAAAAATGAGGCACAATTAATTCTTGTATTTTTTAAAAATTACCCCGAATAATGATGCTACCATCATTCTAATTAAGAGACAAATTCAACATCTTACTTTCAAGAATAATGATGCTATCATAAAACAAAAAAGTTAAGAATAAAAGTATTAACAAATAAATATATTAACAAAAAATTTAAAAATAAAAGTATTAACATACTAATAAAAAAACATAAAATAAAATTAAAAGAAAAATAAATTTTTTTTTTATAAAAATATATAATTTTTTTATTATAACGGTTCGGTTCGGTTTAACAAGTGCGGTTCGGATTAGCTCCTGAACCGAACCGTAAACCATTTGGGGTGGGCCAATCCGAACCGCAAACCGAACCGTTAGAAAAAAAACCGTAAATTTGGTCCGGTTTGGTCCGGTTTGCGGTTTGGTTCGGTTCGGTCGGTTTTTTTGCCCACCCCTATGTGTGTGTGTGTGTGAATTCCATGTGTTTTGAGGTACGAGTAATTCTATGATGTTGATAGTTTGAATTGTGAACGGATATTTTATTTTCCAGTGCTGCGATATATTGATTTATGTTTTGAGAACTTGGTATTTGATTTTTGGCATAAAGTGTTTTGAAAAGAAAAGGGAAAGTAAAGAAGAAAGAAAGAAAGATTTTAGATATTTTGATTTTTTACTATAAAAGATAAAGAATATGTTTCTGCCTCGACATTTGATTCACGTTTTCATGTTTTGAGATTTATCGATATATTTCCGTCGAGGTGCTTGATGATATGTTTCTGTCTCGGTGCTCAGAAATGATTGATGTTTTTAAACTGTAAAACTTTATTTCCGTCGATATGCTTGAAAATCTATTTTCGTCACAGTGCTTATATATTTTCATTCCGGCTTGGCTGGGGCGCTTGTTATTCTGACCATCGAAAAATGGTTGGCCTGCTACTCTGTCGACATGGTCTTGTTCGTACACTGTCCGGTCAGTGCGTGTGACTTGAACAGTGGACGCTTGATATGTATTTTGAAGGATATGCATTTGATTTTGATCAAGTTTTCAAAGATTTTTTTTTTATTTAAACATATTTGTGTTTTAGGGAGAAAATGATTTCAAAAGAATTAAATTTTGATTTTAATACATTTCGATATTGTTTATGATATTATATGATATGATATGTTTACGTCACAATGCTTGTATAAGGTTTTTTTTTACAGTTTTATAATTTGATATGATATGTTTCCACTGTGGCACTTGTATATAGCTCTGTCCAATTATAGTGGGCCGACCCACTACCCTCTGTCGACATGGGCTTATTTCGTTCATTTTTCGATATGTGAGCGCAATTTGGACATTTGGTGCTTGTTATGTTTCGTTCAGTTGAGTTTATACTGGACGTTTGATACAGATTTATGATGATGATGACTTTCGAAATTGATTTTGTTTACAATAAAAGAGTTTTTAAAATGTGTTTTCAAAGTGGTTTTGAAAGAGATTATTTTACGCTTTCCATTTTGATGATGTCAGAATTTGACAGATTTCAGACAATCAACATCATAAGAGCACATCTAATTATGTGTCACTTCTGGTTGTGATGATGGATGTATTTATTGGTTTAAAGTTTATGTTCGTTATAAGAGCACATATGTAAGTTTATAGTTTAGTCATGGATCTTTTGAGTGTTGTGATGGTTATGTATGCTATGTTGTTAGCCATACAAAGTTGTATGTGCAGTTGGATATGTGCGTATCTAAACTTCGATGTTGATAGCATTTACAGATATGATATGAAATGACATGATGTGAAATGAATGAGTTCTGTTTTTGATTATGGACAAAATAAATCGTATGGAATTCATATTATATTTTCTATTTTTTATACTATATTTTACTACCTGCAAAGAACCTGTGTTATGATGACTGTGATTCACTGTATAGGATTTGTGTTCAGCTTTCTGTTTATATGATGGATGAATTTGAAACGGTTTGAGCGTGTTCCTATGAATGAATATGAATTGAAATGACAAGTTTGATTTGATTCTGGTATGAAATATTTGATTCGATGTGTTTTGTTTTGAAGTAGTATGATTTGTATTGATGTATGAAGAACGTAACTTCTGAAAATGTGCAAAATAAGAAAACAATAAGATTTCATGTACGTGCGTTTGGTTCTGAATGATTATAAGGATGAAGAAATTTCGAGGACGAAATTTTTATAAGGATGAGAGGATGTAATATACCGAGTTTTTTGAAACAGTGCTGGAAGGTTTTCGAATTAAATTTAAGGATTTGAAACTAGATGATATTCAAAAATAAGAGTTTATTTATTGGAAAATAGATCGAAATATTTTAAAGTGAAGCTTCGTCGAGTTGGAAAACGCGTGGTTTCGAGAACCGGTTACGCGATTCATAATTATATCATTAAATGCGTAAAAGTTTCTTGTTTCGGCTATAAAAATAGCAACCAAATTCCGATTAAGCTGATTCTTGAACCATTGGACTCTTTTTTGCGAGACGAACAACTTTCTTGTTGTACATTTTTCGAACTTTGCATCAGAAGAGCTTCCAAAACATGAATTTTCGAGAAAGGCCTATGATAGGGACCTAGAAGAAATTGTGCGGGGTCATAATGTAAATTTCGAAAATTTTTCTATAAATACGATTAAGTTTCCAAAATTTGCAAAAATGTCATAATTTCCCCAAACACCCCACATGACCCTTTCGTCCCCAAAACTCATTTTGAGAGCCTTTGGTCGCGCTGATGGCTTGCTAGCCAACGCGACCGGCCAGAGGGGTGCGCCGGCCACCTCTCCATCTTGTGGTGGCTGGCGTCAGTCCTAGATCATCGAAATTGGCGAGAAAGAGAGAGAAAATATATGGTGGTGTGTATCCCATCCCGACTCGTCGCTTCGTTTAACGGCCTGAGCCACCCACCAAATCGAAGCTCTCAAAGAAAACTACAATTTGGCGGTGATGATTTTTCCATTTCATGTACGGTTGCAAGAAAATCGAGGAAGAAAGCAGTGGTGAATAATGACCCACGAATGAACAGTATCTCCGATCGGAAATCCATCGATTCTAGCACGTTCATGGGATCGTTTGGAGTCCATATATGCCCTCGAAATCTTGGTAAGACCTCCCGGTAAAAAATTCGCTAATTTCAAGTTTTCTGTTAAATGTTCGGATGTAACGAGGATAATTAAGAGATGGTCTTGGGATCAATGTTCGAGAGTAAGCATAGATAAGTTAATCGACTACCACAAGTATGGATTTTTGGTTAATACTATGATATAAAGTGAAATGTTTGATGAGTTTGATGTCTATATGGGTGTATTGATGTATATAAGTGTATGAACTCGTAATGATATGTGTGTATGTATAAGTATAGACACACCTGTTTGTATATGTATATGTTGATGAGATATGTATATTTTTAGTATATAGAATCGATAAATGGAATAAGTTATGTTTCCTGAATTTATATGAGTATATATATATGTATGTTTTTCCAATAAGTTTGTTATTGACTCATAAATGCCATTATCGGTATAAAGGTTGGATTGGTTAAGTGTGATAAGAAATGAGTATAAGCTAAGTTATTCATGAATGGATAACTATAATTGATAAGTTTCTGTAATAGAGGTTTCTATATGGGAAATTTGAAACTAAAGTTGTTTGAGCGATATTGAAAGATATGAGAACGGTTAAAGATTTAACATTTGAGTTCAAAGTAATGTGTATTCATATGTTTGAAATATATGTATGTAAATGAGCATTTGGATGATGATTCGAATGTGTTTGTCATGTATGTGCTTGTATATAAGAAATCGTGTAATGAGTTTGTGTTACGTGATATGTGCACATGTGTGTTTATTTGATTGGTTGATAATTTCGTGGTGTAGTAGCCGAGCTGATTAGTAATTCGTTCGGGTGGCATTCATCTCATACCTATTCTAAAATATGTAATGAGTCATGTATGAGCATTATATGTGTAAGCCAACTCATATGTATATGTTGTTTTGGTTGTGTGTTCCTTGATGTTTTGACTATTGTGTATGCTTCGTTGTCAGTTGCACGATGATTCTATGTATGTCTGTCTGTATGTGTGCGTATGATATAACCAGTGATATATACGGACTGTGCATGCTTTCGTGGAATGAATGATTGACCTGAAAATTAGTATGAGTATAATATGTTATAAAGTGGGTTTGCTAAGTTTTTAATCATATGTTCGTATTTTATGAAAGAGACTGAAAAGTGTGAATGTATATGTCACAAATGTTATGCTATCGTAAAGCTATTGGAATGGAAAAAAGTTTGTTTCGAATTGAAGGAAGTTTGTTTGACTTATCGATTTGAGGATATTTCAAAGATGTTCATTTGTAATAAAGTTTAAGTATGTGTCTTCATGTTTCTTGTGATTGAAATGGTTTTGATGTAAAATGACATACTATGTGATATTCGAATTGATGCCTTGCGTGCTTTGGATGTTTGGCTAATAGATTGACATATATGTAAATATGTAGATATGATAATTTGACTTTTGTAAAGTATAAAGGATAATAAAACGTTGATAATTCTGAACTCGTAATAACTTAGTAATTCTGAAAAACTTCTGATGTGTTTAACTTGTATGTTTTGTTTGTAGTAAGAGTGTGGTTACTTACTGAGTTTTATAACTCACACCAAACTAGTTTATAGTATTGCAGGTTGGCTCCAGACAGATCAACCACATCAGCTTGAAAGACATGCTCGAAACGCTAGATCACCCAAATTACAGTCACCCTCACAAGTGTCCTAGGAGAAGTCTTAGAGGTTTAGGTTATTTGGTTATTATGTTGTTTGTCGTGCTGAGCATGATGCTTGATAGTAATAAGTTAAATATTTGATTCGCATTGATGTTGTGGGCAATGAGCGCTTAAGTGTTGATTGATGTTGTGGGCACAGGGCCCTTAAGGGTTGATTTGATCTTGATGTGTTTTGTGTGGACTTGAGGTTTTTTTGTATGTTTGATGTTTTTCTTAGGTTTCGATTTGATGATGGACTGTGATCCAGGTTGTCAATTTTTAAGACACATCATGTCCGATTTTCTATAAATTCAGAGGCTTATAGAGATTGGTTAATCATGTCTCATATCGGTAGAATCCTGTTTCTGGCGGGGTGTTACATCTATTCCCTGTGGATCGACCCCGGACTTACTGGGTTTTTTTATTACTTCAACACTCTTATACTTGGGAGTAACGAACCACTTTGTAAGTGTGTCAAGTTTTTATCGCCGTTGCCGGGGAGTATAATTGAGTAGATATAATAGTAATTTAACATCCTTGCATTTTATCTTTTTATTTTTTTATTGTGTATTTCCTTTCTTTTCTTTATTTTCTGCATCTTTTTTTTTTGTATTTGTGTAGATCCAAGATGTCCTGATTGATCCTAAATGAATTCTGAACCCAGACACCCCATATACATACAAACTTTGTACTTGATTCTTCAAGGTTACAAGAGACAGAAAACTCAATTAAAATGGAGCATGTATTTTGACAAATAATTTCTTGAACCATCCTCATATAGAGATTTCTCCATAATTTTTTGGGAGAACCTAAATTGGGAAATTGAGACAGCTGAATGGGAAATTCAATTGAGATCTGAATTATCAAGAATCAGATGACGTTTTTAGATCTAATTACTACATTTGTATTTTTTTCTTTTTTTTCTTTTCTTTTGTCATTTATTCTTACCATTAATTTTTACTTGTTTAATAATTTTGTGTGTGTAAGTATTGCATTTGCATATTTAAATTTTAGTATATAGATATCACCTTCATCGTCAGTCAAAATGACCGAGAACCAAAATGAAAACCCATCTGTCCGAGATGAAAATCCAGTTGATGAGGTAGAACGTGAGTCTCAACATGGCAATCCTAATCATCCTAGGACACTCAGAGAATTCATGAATCCCACTAAGACAGGACCATCATCTTGTATTGTTTCCTCTAGATGTATCACATTTCAATTTTAAATCGGGTGTCATCTAAATTATACTCACATTCCACGGTCTAGAATCAGAAAATCCTTATCAGCGCTTAAGGGAATTTGAAGAGGTATGTAATAATTGCACAGATCAAAATTACAGCATGAATATAATTTGACTCAAGTTTTTCCATTTTCTTTAAAAGAGAAAGCTAAAATTTGGCTGCAAAATTTTAGGTCAGGATCCATCAGAACATGTGATGATTTGCAAAAGAAATTTTTGAAAAACTTATTTCCCCCTCACAGGACAAACTCCTTTAAGAAGAGAATCACAACTTTCACACAAGAGTCGGGGGAAATACTTTATCAATATTTGGAGAGATTTAAAGAGATGTTGAATATTTGTCCACATCAAGGGTTTGAAACATGAGAGCTGGTTTCCTACTTCTACGAGGGTTTAACACCCCAAGGAAGACAAATAGTTGAAATGATGTGTAATTGTCAGTGAGCTTACCCTTGAAGAGAGAAAAGAATAAGAGAGATTATTGACAAAATATGAAAAAGTATATGTCTGGTCCTACGAAGATATTCCAGGAGTGAACAGAAGCATATCAAAACAATTCATACTTATATATCCGGATATGAGACCGGTAAAGAAGAAACTTTGCAGGATAAGTCCGGAATGGGCTGAACAGATAAGGGAAGAAGTGAAGAAACAAGTACAAGTGGGATTTTTAGAATTGGTAAAGTATCCATAATGGTTAGCCAACATCGTGCCAGTACTAAAGAAGAATGGAAGGGTCAGAATGTTCGTGGACTACAGAGATATTAATAAAGATTGCCTGAAAGATGATTTCCATTTACCACACATAGACATGTGAATGGATAATGCAACCCTATCAGCCATGTATTCGTTTGCAGATGGGTTCTCTGGGTATAATCAAATATTTATGGCAGATAAGGACAAACACAAAACGACTTTTACCAAAGAATGAGGGAGATACTGCTATAAGGTGATGCCTTTCAGACTTCAAAATTCTAGGGCTACTTAACAAAGGATGGCTACCACATATTTCCATGATTTGATGCACAATAAGGTCGAGGTATATTTAGATGATATGATGGTCAAGTCAGAAACAAGAGAATGACACTTTGTGGCATTGGAAAAATTCTTACAGAGGGTAGAATTTTGGAGTCACATCTGGAAATTTGTTGGGCCACACAATGGGAAGAAACGAATAGAGGTAGATGCCGGGAAAATCAAAGCAATAACGGAGATGCATGCACCCAAGATGGAAAAATATGTGAGTGTCTTCCTAAGGAAGATACAATACATCAGCAAGTTCATACCCAAATTGACATCGGTATATGAACCCATATTTAAGCTACTCATGAAGGATCGACCAATAGGAAGGAACGAGCAGTGCCAATAAACTTATGAAAAGATCAAGCAATACTGAGTTAACCCGTTAGTCTTGAAACCTCCAAAATCTGGTAAACTCTTAGTCATGTACTTGGCTGTAGAATCTGAAGCATTGGGGGCAATGTTAGTGCAGGAAGACATGAGGGTTGAACATGCGGTCTACTATCTTAGTAAGAAGATGTTTTCTTTTGAAATGCATAACCAAGAGGTCGAGAAAATTAGCTTGGTAGTGGTGAGAGCTTACATGATATTACGGCACCACTTCCAGTCTTACAAGTACAAGTGGTTACCAAGGAAAATCCATTAAGGTACTTGCAGTCGACACCTTCTTTGGTCGGAAAGTTGGGGAGATGGTTAGTCTTGTTGATTGTGTTTGACATTGATTACATCATCAAGAAGGTAATCAAGGGGCATGCAGTGGAAGAATTCTTAGTGCAATAATCAATCGAAGCGGATAGATACTAGTTCACGTTTCCAGACAAGAAAATGAAAGCAATAACTATGCATGGGTGGAAAATGTATTTTGACGAAGCTGTAAATTGCAAAAGCACAGGAATTGGGATAGTTTTGACAACCCCTGAGGGAGAAACTTTGCCTATGACTAAAATGCTAACCCTTGCAGTTGATAAGCGGTGAATATATCAGTATTTACCGTCCCTTTTACTTTATATTTTGTATAGTTTCTTGAGTTTTGTGAATATTTTGATGTGTTTTGTGTTATTTTATAGATAAATAAAATAACAGGACTCTCTGGAATCAATTCGGGGCCAAAACAGTGAAAAACGGATAAAAAGGGCAAAAATGTAAATTTCGTGCCAAAATGCGCCGGTTGTAAATATGTCGTGTTAAAATGCACCGACAACTATCATGCGCCGCTAACGTGTGCCAGAAATGTGTCAAGATCACAACAGACTTGCTAACATGTGCATTTGCTAACATGCGTCTGCCATGTGTCAACATCACATAAATTATGCTAATGTGCACCAGAAATGTGTCATCATCCCATGATGCCGACAGTACACGTAATTACTGACGTCAGAGTCACGACAAATCAATAATTCAGATTCCGACACTGCCGACGCCACATGTCACCATCTTCGCGAAGCCCGTGCCACGCATTCAAAATCGCCTCGTATCAGGCCGATTTCATAATTCCAATTCATACTTTCTTTTAAGGAATTCCTTAAGAATACTAAGAAGATTGTATATTGCTTGTTTATTTACAGCTTTTTGTATTTAATTCATTTAAATTTACGCAATAGTTCTTTCTTTACTTTACTTTTATGTCTTTATTTTATTTTTCAGCATGAGGAGGTAACTCCCCTCAGCTGGGGTTAAAGGTTAAGCTTTTATTACTAATATTTAGATTAATCTCCATTAATTATAATATATAAACTATTTAAAACCTGACTTAATGGGATACTGCCTTTATGGTCGGTTGGACTTAATTTAATTGATTTTAACCTGACTAAATTGGATACCGCCTTTATAGTCGGTTGGAATTAATCATAAATTTGACTTAATCAGGATACCGCATTTATGGTCGGTTGGTAATGTCATGCAAAGTTAATATATTATAATAAGGGAGATTGATGAGTGGTATTTATATCACTATTTCCCACTCATTTAATCTAATATTTTGTATAGTTTCTTGAGTTTTGTGAATATTTTGATGTGTTTTGTGTTATTTTGTAGATAAATAAAGTTTCAGGACATTCTGGAGGTAATTTGGAGCAAAACAGTAAAAATGGCGAAAAAGGGCATTTTGGTAATTTCCAGCGTCGCGTCGCCCAACCTTCCGCGTCGCGACGCCCAGCGTGAGCCGAATCTGCTAACGTGCGCCTGGTCAACAGGTCAGGATTTGAGAAGTTTGACTATGCTAAAATGCGCCGTGCCACGTGTCACCATCACAACGAATCTGCTAACGTGCGCCGTGCCACGTGTCAACATCATATGCTGCCGACACTTTGACTTGACACGTGTCGCCTTGCCATCAGCCATGTCAGCGGTCAACGAGTCAACATGCCATGTGTCATGCCACGTCATCAGCCACGTCACAAGGTCAACCAAGTCAACTTGACACCTCAGCATCAGCCAATCACCGCGTGACACGTGTCGCCACGTGTCGCAATCCTATTGTGCCGACAATTGCAACACACGCCACCACACGCCAGCCCACGTCATCGCCACATCAGCGCCACGTCATCGCCACATCAGCATGACGTCATCAATGACGTCATCACAATAATTGAGTCTTAGCCGCCTTGACACGTGTCGCGTGAACAGTTAGCCGCCATACCCACGTGTCGCCTCTCAGCGTGCCACGTCGACAAACAGTGACAAATCCAGCGTCGCGACGCTGAGGTCCTTGGCGTCGCGACGCTGGAACAGTGAAAAATATTTCTATAAATACTGCGCGAATTTCAGAATTTTAGTGTGCCTTTTTCTCTCTCTCATCTCTTTGATGAAGAGAGAGTTTCTCTCTCTAAAAATATTTTATTTTTATTTTTTTTTTTTATTTTAGTTTGTAATTTATTTTACTACTTTTGTAATAATAGTAATTTAATTTTTACTTTTTACTTTTTACAGTTTTTACTATTCATGAGAAAGTAATTTCCCAGCTAGGGTGAAAGGTAATTCTTTTACTGTTACTATTTAGATTAATCTCCCTTAAAAATAATATATTTACTATTTAAAATTCTGATTAATAAAGGAATACCGCTATATTGGTCGGTTGGTATATTTATTTTCTGTTAGTTTGAACCTGATTAATCAAGGATACCGCCAGACTGGTCGGTTGGTAAATTTATTTTGGTACCGCCTTTATGGCTGGATTATGGACAAATATTACCGCCTATATGGCTGGTTGGACTTAATTGGACTTAATCAGGATACCGCCAGATTGGTCGGTTGATTAAATAATTTCATAAGTTTATATATTATTTTATTGGGAGATATCTAAATTAGTAGTAGTAAAAGTAATTTCTTTTACCTTAGCATTTTATTTTATTGTAATTTACTTTTTAGCATTTTTACTTTATGTCTTTTAATCTTATGTTTTTACTAGTCATAATTATGTGTTAGTTTTTCTAAGGTTGTGATGAATTTCAATATCACCAGTTTATAAGGGTTAGATTATAGTTTGGGTAATTTAAAGGTTTATTTATTAAGTCTTAAGCTTAATGCTTTTTTTGTTGTTTGATCACCAATAAAATTGATTAGGTAAATCTAAAATGAACTAGACATAGGGATTTTAGTTTCACAGCCTTAGACTTAATAGCCCACGATCTTCCTTGAGGATAGATAACCCTTTAATAGATTTCCTTACAGGATAGGAATATACCTGTCGGGCGAGGGTAGCCATAAATTGGAACTTAATCTTAATGAATCCAGATAATGTGGTTGACATAGGAATATGGTTCAATTGGGTTATACTGGGTATTTGTGTCTGACCATCGACAGATGCTTTCGCATAATTTTGTGTTCCAGGTTAATAAATCATTGTATTTCCTAACTATAAAATAATCACTTCATTTTTATAATGATATTGGAATAAATCACAACCCTAGATCTTTGTGTCTTTTGTTATTTTCCTTAGTATTTTCTTTTGTCTTTTTATTTATTTATTTTGCAAAGCCACATTCAACCAAACAAACAAACAATCTCTCTCATCTCCATTTAATTAGATATTTGTAAATAAATAGATTCAACAATTAATAACAACAGTAGGAAATAAGTCCTCGTGGGATCGATATTTTTATACTACTTGAACGATACGTGCGCTTGCGTTATACGTGTGTGTTTACGCCGGTCAAGTTTTTGGCGCCGTTGCCGGGGACTTAATTTTCTTGAGTTGTTAATTTTGAAACTATCCAATTTACTTATATCTAATTTTCTTTCTTTTATTTTGTAATTTTTATTTCTTTTGTTTTCAGGTGATTAAAAAAATGGAACACTACTGGGAGATTGAAAAATTACAAGCGTTACAAGAAGATACACCCCAAATCTGGGAGCAACAGTCCGGTTTTCTGTGGCCTGTTGTCGAGCCCAATAATTATCACTGGATGCCAGAACCAAGCAATGCTACATTTGTTCATCAGAACGAAATGGGGAGATGTGTGATTTGTGATAGTAACCACCCGAGCGATCAATGTATATATCGATCAGAGTGGGAGAATTTCTGGAGACAATCATGGTACGAAGAGCCATCACATTTCACAGAATCACATTTTCATCTTATCCACCATCTTCCTTCGATCCTTATCAAGAACCAGAACCATCCGAGGAAGATCAATTAATTCACATGTTCAAAGAACAAAGAGCTCGATTTGATGCACAAATTCATAGTAACGCAGAATCCATACAGAGAATGACAGATCAGATCAGACAATTAACAGAAAACCAGAACATCATACCTCAAGAACCAGTTTCAGATGACACTGATGAAACCTCAAAGTACCAAACATTTCACAATGACACCTTAACAGAGGAGGAGGCTGAGCAGTATCAACAACCAGAGGTATCAGTTCAGGAATCCGAACCGACAAAGTCTCGATTTGATTTCTATTATTCAGATTCTGACGAAGATGAAGCTGAAATATTTGTTCCAACTGCATCAAAAATTGAGGATGGAATTCTGTATCCTCAAAATGAAGATCTAGGAGATTCCATTGCACAAATGTTTGATGAAGAAATACCTGAGCCAATCATTTCAACCAGATCAGAGGATGAAGACCTAAAATCTAACATTTCTTTTCAGGTTGAAAATTTTGAAACATGTATTTCACAGATGACAGATGAAGAGCTGAATGCAGAAATTTTCAAATACATCTGTGAAGAAAAGGTGGAGCAAGATGCAGAGCAAATAGAAGAGCAATATCTGACCTTATTAAGATCCAGAGCATTCAGGAGAAACATCGCTGTTTTGGGGAGTACAAATCAAAGAAACCACTCAGAAGCTTGACAAAATGGAATTTCCATTCCAAGTCAAGCACCATACGAGACCTCATGATTTTCTTTCTTTCTTTGCAGGAATCACTGGAGCAACAAAGATAAAAAAAGTGGCACGAGCATTGAATAAGACAAAATTCTTTTTACCACTTTACCGTTGGAAGAGACCCTTCAAAAGCAACGCTCACGGGATTGTCTTTAATCGGACATCCAAAACGACATTGAAACCTCCTTAACAGATGAATTTCAGTCACGTCTGGCTGAAGACGAAAAATTTAGCGCTAGCAGGGAGGCAACCCATGCAATTTGTTGTAATTTATTTAATTATTTATTTATTTTGTGTGTGAACTTTTTAATTGTGTGTAGTTTTGCAGGAAAAATTAAAATGGAATTTATCAGGACAAAGCAAACCAGTACAAGCGGGATTTTCACAAAATAAAAATTTGACAAAATCACGAAGATACAAAGTTGATCCGGGAGACGGCCAAGTAAAAAGACACTTCTTAAGAGGCGTCCCTATGGATTTATCTGTCGCAAGACATGGTTTTGCCAAAAAAAAAAAAAAAAAAAAAAAAAAAAAATCCCTAAAAATTACCGAGCGTCGCGACGCACGACCAATTTCAGCGTCGCGACACTGGTTTGTTTACAAGCCTAAAACCAGCAGCCACCACGCACAGATCACTCCTCCTCTTCACAGATCTCACCATTTTCTCTCAACCCAGAAACCAACCAAGGCCGAGCCACCAAGCCGAGACACCCACACCACCGCGAGTGTTAGCCACCATCACCGAGAGATCCACCAACCACCAATCATCACCCCACAACCGAGATCCACTCCCCAAACACCAAGATCTGCCGTGAGCCATCCTTGCCAAACCAAACCATCCAGCCACCGTGAGATCGCCAAAATCCACAACCGAAGCTGAACTGAAACCATTACCACCCCTGCCGTGACTCAACCGCGAGCCAACGAACCAAATCGGCCTTCCATCGACCAAACCAGAAGCCATCACCTGCGACCAAACCGAGACTGCAACCATTTCGCCTGAACCGCACCACCACCACCAACGAACCAAGCCGAGATCAACCAAGACTGCCACTGTCTCGCCGAGTCTTAACCACCACCGTCGAGATCGACACCCTCTTCATCTTTGCCGAGACCATCATCGCCGATTCCGAGCACCACCACCTCGCCTGGACTGAACCGGAGCCGTGACTCAACAACCAAAACACCACCAAACCGAGACCAAACCATCACTGCCGAGCCTAGCCGAGCCACTGCCATGTCTTGCCGTGACCGAGCCTTCCTTCGCCGAGTCAAAACCGAATCCACCAAGCCACTGCCGTGTCTCTCCATCACTGCCGAGCCGACCCACTGCCAAAGCAACAAACCCACGAACAAAACCCTCCATCATCAGATCCGGTTTGTCAGGCATCAGATCTGATTTGTGGAATTTGTGTGGTTAATTTGATAAAAATTGGATGTTACAGGTTTTGATAAATTTTGGCAGTAAAGGGGATAATCGAAAATGAATGATTTTGTGGTTGATTTTGTTGAAATGGAGGATTGTGAATTTGAATTGGCAGTGAATACCTGGCTGAATTCTGAGTTTAGAATTGCCAGATCGATGGAATTTGTAGAATTGGGGGTGAAGTTTGATATTGTGGTGATTTTTGAAGTGTTAGTTTTAGGATGAATTTGGGAAATTTTGAGTTTTTAGAGGAGACTCTGTCGAAATTTTCACTAAAAAAATCGTCAAGTATCAATTGGACATAAATTTTTCCTATCGGTAATTTTTCCTGTAAAATTTCAGCTGACTAGGTAATATCTTCTAATCTCTTTTGTGTATACATAGTGTGAAACTTTTTAATTTTGTATGTTATTTTTTGTAGGGAAAAGCACAAGCGAAGCATTTTAAGACAGAAAGAATTATGTTTGGCAATCAAAGATGAGAAACAATTCATTAGCGATGGCTGAATAAGAAATAAAATCTTGAGACAAATCCTAATGAATTTATACTACGCGAGTGGCGTATTGCATACACAATTCCGTTGCCTTAATTATTGCTTTGTTTCACTTTTCTTTTGTAATTATCTTTATTTTCGTAGACAGGATCCAGACTTTTTGACCTTTCACGATTCATTATGTTGTTTAGCTAACAAGCTTCCTCTGGAAGATACTTGTGCTATTTTTACTTACCCTTTTCAGGTATTATAAATTCAACTCATCATTGCACATTTGAAGATATCCAGAGTAAAACATGGAAGCCACTTCAAGAAGACGAGTTGAAAACATTTGTGTGTTTTGCGGTAGTACGGTTGGTACTAAACCACAATACATAGAAGCAGCACAGGAATTGGGTCGAGTCTTAGCCGCAAGGAATATACACTTAATATATGGCGGAGGTAATCTTGGATTAATGGGGATTGTTTCAAAGGCTGTACAGGAAGGAGGCAGTCATGTTTTGGGAATCGTACCAAAACCCTTGGCAGAGGCTAACCTTTATGGATCATCAAACGGAGAGGAACTAATCGTGCCAGGTATGTCTGAACGACTGGTAGAAATGATTAACCGTTCTGATGCTTTTATTGCTTTGCCAGGAGGCTTGGGCACATGGGAGGAAATTTTTATTGTACTATCTTGGGCGAACCTAAACATACACCAGAAACCAATTGGGCTGTACAACGTTGATGGGTTTTATGATTTTCTTTGTGTGTTTCTTGATGATGCTCGGAGAAATGGGTTCGTGTCGAAACCTATGAAAGAACTCCTCTTCACTGCCAGAACTGCTCCGGATCTAATTGACCAACTCGTAGTTTATGAACCACAAGTTGACCCTCTCCTTTCAAAGATAAAATGGTCCGAGGACGATCGTGGTAAGAGGCGTCGAATTAATCTGGATCTTAACCTGTAATTTTCCTGTAGAATTTCAACTAACCAGGTATTATTTTCTAAACTCTTCTTCTATTGTTTAAGACATTGGGGACAATGTCTCATTTAGGTTTGGGGGTGAGGTATAGTTAATAGTACTTGTTTGTATTGTGTTTTTATTTTTAGTCCAAAATTTTTCGAAAAATACAAAAAAAAAAATTGAAAAATTTTCAAAAATTACAAAAATATTTTGCTTTTTTGTGTTTTTATTTTGACTAAAAAGGTGAATTGGTAAGAAATAGCCGAGTAAGGAATTTCCGCTCCTGAGACGTATCTCAAACCTATTTCGAAATAAGTTAATTTTTGTTTATTTCATTTTAAATTATTTAATTTGTGAATTCTCCTTAACACTGACTAAAATGAATCTTCTTATGCTCATTTGACAGGTATTATCAACATACATAGTAACATACAGACATGAGCTGTAATTGAAAAGTTTGTAATATTCCGTGCTATAGTTTAATTGGAGGAAGCATCTATACATAGTTATGGAATAAAAAAAAAAAAAAAAAAAAAAATTTGATGTACAAAAAAATAAAGTATCTAAGATCCGGGTTATTAAGTCTGTAAGGGTGTTTTAACACCCAGTGCCCTAAAACCAACTGGTTTGGGAGTCATTGGCCCAAAGCTCGCTACATGGATCGAAGATACTGAAAAATATATTCATATCTGAAGTCTGAGTAATTAAGTTCGTAGGGGTGTCTTAACACCTGGTGCCCTAAAGCCAACTGGTTTGGGAGTCACCAACCCAAAGCTCGCTACATAGACGGAAGGTATTGTATATAATAAAAGTCAAAATTCAGAAAATCAAAGAAAAAATCAGAAAAATCAGAAAATTATTCCATTACTACAAAAAGGTGTGAAATCTGATAGAACTTTAGGACAAAAATATTACTCTCTTATCAACTGCACTTATGACTGTTGTGGGCAAAAATGAGTTGTTTAATATTATGTTGACTGTGTATATGAAGAAAGGTAAAAATAATCGGAGAATTTACTTATTCGGTAATTTAGAAAGAAACAAAACAACTAGTAACTTGTAGTAGAAGTTTCACCTGATTAGTTACTAACTTTTTTATTCTCTTTTCGCTTGTCTTTTTTGCTTTTGTGTGCATTAGTTTTAATACCTTTTTTACTTTTGTAAAATGTTTGTGGGTATCATTGCTGTAAACCCTCACGAGACTACAACTCGTCCACTAGGGACACCTAGGGGTTTAAAGGCTTGTTGCATATGCTAAATGCAACCGTGATCCCTACGAAAATGGCTTAGTTAAATTTTATTATGTTATTTCATTTTGTATTTTGCTCGAGGACTAGCAAAATGTTAGGTTTGGGGGTGTGATGAGTGGTATTTATATCACTATTTCCCACTCATTTAATCTAATATTTTGTATAGTTTCTTGAGTTTTGTGAATATTTTGATGTGTTTTGTGTTATTTTGTAGATAAATAAGTTCAGGACATTCTGGAGGTAATTAAATTTGGAGCAAAACATAAATTGGCGAAAAAGGGCATTTTGGTAATTTCCAGCGTCGCGCCGCCCAAACCTTCCGCGTCGCGACGCCCAGCGTGAGCCGAATCTGCTAACGTGCGCCTGGTCAACAGGTCAGGATTTGAGAAGTTTGACTATGCTAAAATGCGCCGTGCCACGTGTCACCATCACAACGAATCTGCTAACGTGCGCCGTGCCACGTGTCAACATCATATGCTGCCGACACTTTGACTTGACACGTGTCGCCTTGTCATCAGCCATGTCAGCGGTCAACGAGTCAACATGCCATGTGTCATGCCACGTCATCAGCCACGTCACAAGGTCAACCAAGTCAACTTGACACCTCAGCATCAGCCAATCACCGCTGACACGTGTCGCCACGTGTCGCAATCCTATTGTGCCGACAATTGCAACACACGCCCACAACGCCAGCGCCACGTCATCGCCACATCAGCGCCACGTCATCGCCACATCAGCATGACGTCATCAATGACGTCATCACAATAATTGAGTCTTAGCCGCCTTGACACGTGTCGCGTGAACAGTTAGCCGCCATACCACGTGTCGCCTTCTCAGCGTGCCACGTCGACAAACAGTGACAAATCCAGCGTCGCGACGCTGAGGTCCTTGGCGTCGCGACGCTGGAACAGTGAAAAATATTTCTATAAATACTGCGCGAATTTCAGAATTTTAGTGTGCCTTTTTCTCTCTCTCATCTCTTTGATGAAGAGAGAGTTTCTCTCTCTAAAAAATATTTTATTTTTATTTTTATTTTTTTATTTTAGTTTGTAATTTATTTTAATTACTTTTGTAATAATAGTAATTTAATTTTTACTTTTTACTTTTTACAGTTTTTACTATTCATGAGAAAGTAATTTCCCAGCTAGGGTGAAAGGTAATTCTTTTACTGTTACTATTTAGATTAATCTCCCTAAAAATAATATTTTACTATTTAAAATTCTGATTAATAAAGGAATACCGCTATATTGGTCGGTTGGTATATTTATTTTCTGTTAGTTTGAACCTGATTAATCAAGGATACCGCCAGACTGGTCGGTTGGTAAATTTATTTTGGTACCGCCTTTATGGCTGGATTATGGACAATATTATTACCGCCTATATGGCTGGTTGGACTTAATTGGACTTAATCAGGATACCGCCAGATTGGTCGGTTGATTAAATAATTTCATAAGTTTATATATTATTTTATTGGGAGATATCTAAATTAGTAGTAGTAAAAGTAATTTCTTTTACCTTAGCATTTTATTTTATTGTAATTTACTTTTTAGCATTTTTACTTTATGTCTTTTAATCTTATGTTTTTACTAGTCATAATTATGTGTTAGTTTTTCTAAGGTTGTGATGAATTTCAATATCACCAGTTTATAAGGGTTAGATTATAGTTTGGGTAATTTAAAGTTTATTTATTAAGTCTTAAGCTTAATGCTTTTTGTTGTTTGATCACCAATAAAATTGATTAGGTAAATCTAAAATGAACTAGACATAGGGATTTTAGGTTTCAGCCTTAGACTTAATAGGCCACGATCTTCCTTGAGGATAGATAACCCTTTAATAGATTTCCTTACAGGATAGGAATATACCTGTCGGGCGAGGGTAGCCATAAATTGGAACTTAATCTTAATGAATCCAGATAATGTGGTTGACATAGGAATATGGTTCAATTGGGTTATACTGGGTTTTGTGTCTGACCATCGACAGATGCTTTCGCATAATTTTGTGTTCCAGGTTAATAAATCATTGTATTTCCTAACTATAAAATAATCACTTCATTTTTATAATGATATTGGAATAAATCACAACCCTAGATCTTTGTGTCTTTTGTTATTTTCCTTAGTATTTTCTTTTGTCTTTTTATTTATTTATTTTGCAAAGCCACATTCAACCAAACAAACAAACAATCTCTCTCATCTCCATTTAATTAGATATTTGTAAATAAATAGATTCAACAATTAATAACAACAGTAGGAAATAAGTCCTCGTGGGATCGATATTTTTATACTACTTGAACGATACGTACGCTTGCGTTATACGTGTGTGTTTACGCCGGTCAGAGATATATAAAATAAAAGTAATAAAAGTGGATCCTCTAACCCCAGTATTTTCTTTATTGTTTTATTTATATTTTTAATTTCCAGTACTTAATTTATGTCATTTACTTTATTTAAACTTTTACTAGCCTTAGATATGTGTCGTAACTAAACCCGTTATCTGGGGTTGTGATGAATTCCAATATCATCGGTTTATAAGGGGTTATTTTATAGTTTGGGTAATATAAAGATTTATTTATTAAGTCTTAAGCTTAATGCTTCTTGTTAATTGGCCATTAATAAGATTGATGTGGTAAACTTAAAATAAACTTGACAAAGGAATTTTAGGTTTCAGCCTTAGACTTGATAGCCCACGATATCCCTTAAGGATTAGATACCCCTTAATAGATTTCCTTATAGGATAGACATATACCTGTCGGGCGGGGTTAGCCACAATTGGAACTTAATCTTAATGAATTCAAGTAACTTGGTTAACATAGACATATGATTAATTGGGTTATACTGGGTATTTGCATATGACCATCGACATAGGCTCTTACTTAATTTCGTGTTCCAGGTTAATAAACTGATATATTGCACAAACATGAGATAACCACTTCATCTTTAAAAGATATTGGAAGGATTCACAACCATAGATAGTTTAATAATATTGATTTTACCTTTAATTTACTTTCACGCTATTTTATTTACTTGTTTTAGTTTAAAGTCACCATCCAATCAAACAACAAATCTATTAGATACTTGTAAACATTTGGCTTCATAAATTAATAGCTTAGGTATTAAGTCCTCATGGGATCAATACATTCTATACTACTTGAACGATATTTGCGCTTGTGTTATACATGTGTGATCACGCCGATCAAGTTTTTGGCGCCGTTGTCGGGGACTTATTTATCTTTCACTATTAATTTTGAGGTTAGATACCCTTACCTGTGTCTAATTTACTTTTATTTATTATTTCTATTTTCTTGTGTTTCAGGTTCTCAGACATTACATGAGATGAACCAGAAGCTTTGAAATTCATCCGCTTGACCCAAAATTTGAAATAACTATCAGACAGTTGAGAAGGGAAAGGCGAGAAGGCCAAGAAGCACTAATCAATATGGAACCTGAACCTTTGGTAGTTGCACCACCAATTCCCTTTCGAGACAGACTATTTCGGTGGTTGACGGCTTCATTTCTTGTATTGTACTTCCTCTCTTACCAGCAAATGCGTGTGACATCAAAACATGAATCCAGATGATTCAACAATTAGCTCAGTTTGGGGGGAATGCAACTGAAGATCCTAATGCCCACATCAGCAACTTCCTGGAAGTTTGCAGCGCTTTCAATTACAACCGAGCAGATAAAGAAGCCATGAGACTGTGTGTTTTTCCATATTCCTTGAAAGATAGAGCTAAGGCTTTGCTACATTCACTACCAGCAGGTTCCATCACAACTTGGAACACTCTAGGCACCAAATTCCTTGCAAAGTACTTTCCACCAGTCGGAACTGCAAAGCTGAGGAATGATATTACATCTTTTGTACAACATGACTCCGAATCCCTCTGCGAAGCTTGGGAAAGATACAAGGAATTGCTCCGGAAATATCATCACCATGAAATTGCAAAGTGGCTACAAGTCCAAACCTTCTACAACAGAATTTCTGGATTAATGAGAACCGAAATTGATTCTGCGACTGGAGGAGTTTTAATGGCAAAAGGAGAAGATCAGGCTTGGGAATTAATTGAAGAAATGGCCAACAACAATTCTTTGTGGCCAACAGAAAGGAGCATGATTCAACGAATCGCAGGAATATATGAAGTTGGAGTCAACACAGCAGTGAATGCCAAGCTGGATCAGATATGTAAATTCATGGAAACTCTTAGCACGTAAAGTAATATTGGATCCACAAGTTCACCATATGGAGGAGCACCAGAGACAGAATCATACCACCAAAATGAAGAGACGGTGAATTATGTCAACAATTTCAACAGACAGGGAAACAATCCATATTCCAACACTTACAACCCAGGGTGGAGGAATCATCCCAATTTTTCAAGGAACAACAATTCAAGGCAATAGAACAATCCACCACCAGGATTCCAACAGCAAAATAAAGGCCAGGAGTATGAAAAAGAACCAGGAATAACAGAAGTACTGGCCCAGTTGAAAAAGCAAGAAGCAAAATACATTGCCTTAACAGCTATGGTTCAAAATCAAGTAGCATTGAATCAAAGCAATTCAGCTTCTATTAAAGCATAGGAGAATCAAATGGGACAACTGGCTAATGCTCAGAGTTACAGACCGCCAAATAACCTTCCTAGCAACACATAACCAAATCCAAGGAACCGAGGGAAGGAACAATGTCAAGCCATTACTTTGAAAAATGGTACTGAAATTAACAAAGATGTTGGAATCAAGGCATCCATTGAGGAAGTTCCAAAAGAAGAAGAGCCACAGATGGAGGAAAAGCAAAGGAAAAAGATCGAGAAAGATTCACTCCACCTCTACCTTTTCCATAGCGTCTCCAGAAAGAAAAAACTAGACAAGCAGTTTGCTCGATTCTTGGAGGTCTTCAAAAAGCTACATATCAACATTCCATTTGCAGAAGCGTTGGAACAAATGCCCAGCTATGTCAAATTCATGAAAGATATTTTGTCACGAAAGCGGAGATTGGGAGATTACGAGACAGTAGCATTGAGAGAAGAATGCAGCGCCATTATTCAAAGGAAACTTCCCCCAAAGTTGAAAGATCCTGGTAGTTTCACCGTCCCATGCACCATAGGAGAACATTACATCGGTAAAGCTTTGTGTTATTTAGGTGTTAATGTTAATTTGTTGCCTTTTTCGATTTACAGGAAACTGCAGATTGGAGAAGCAATGCCTACCTTAGTCTCTCTGCAACTTGCTGATAGAACGCTCACATTTCCGAGAGGTGTAGTTGAAGATGTGCTGGTCAAAGTCGACAAACTCATTCTTCCAGCAGATTTCATTATCCTTGACATGGAAAAATACAAAGATGTACCTAACATCCTCGGGAGACCATTCTTTGCTACAGGTCGAACTGTCATTGATGTACAAAAAGGAGAACTAACCATGAAAGTGCAGGACCAAGAAGTTACCTTTAATGTTTTCAAAGCCATGAAATTCCCGAGCGATGAAAAAGAATAGAAATGTTTCAGAATTGATGTTGTAGATAGTATCATCCATGATACTGATGCACTGCCACTTCCCATAGATAAACTTGAAGCTTGCATCACCAACATGACTGATAGCGAGTTAGATGATGAATCAATTATCTTGATATACCATTTCGCTTCAAATCGACACCACAGGTGGAAAGTTTGGAATTATCGAAAAATGAGCGAATCAAGCCCTCGATTGAAGAACCACCACAGCTGGAACTGAAGCTACTTCCAAGCCATCTTAGGTATGTATTCTTAGGAAAATCTTCTGAATTACCTGTGATTATTTCTTCTTCGCTAACATTGGAATAGGAAGAAAAGTTGTTGAGAGTGTTACGAGAACACAAGAAAGCCATTGGCTGGACTATAGAAGACATTTGCGGCATTAGTCCATCATTTTACATGCACAAAATTCCGATGAATGATGAGTACAAAGCCATAGTGGAGCATCAACGGGGACTAAATCCAATCATGAAGGAGGTCGTGAAGAAATAAATTATCAAATGGTTGGATGCCAGCATCATCTACCCCATCTCTGACAACACTTGGGTGAGTCCTATGCAATGTGTGCCAAAGAAAGGAGGAATTATTGTAGTCACAAATGAAAAGAACGAGCTGATTCTAATAAGAACAATGACTGGATGGAGAGTATGCATGGACTACAGGAAGCTGAACAAAGCAACAATGAAAGATCATTTTCCGCTGCCATTCATTGACCAGATGCTAGATAGATTGGCGGGACATGAGTTCTATTATTTTCTAGACGAATATTCGGGGTACAATCAGATTGCCATCACCTCAGAAGATCAGGAAAAAACCACTTTTACATGTCCATATGGTACTTTTTCTTTCCGCAGAATGTCATTTAGACTATGTAATGCTCATGCTACATTTCAACGTTGCATGATGTCCATCTTCTTAGAAATGCTAGAACAAAGTATGGAGATTTTCATGGATGATTTCTCTGTGTTTGGAGATTCTTTCGATCACTGCTTATAAAATCTAGAAAAAGGTGTTACAAAGGTGTGAAGATACTAACCTGGTACACAACTGGGAGAAATGCCACTTCATGGTGCATGAAGGTATTGTCTTGGGACATCGAATTTCACAAAAAAAAATCGAGGTAGACAAAGAAAAGATCGAGACAATTGAAAAACTACCTCCACCAAAAACCGTCAAAGGGATTCGGAGTTTTCTCGGATATGCAGGCTTTTACAGGAGATTTATCAAAGACTTCTCCAAGATTGCTAAACCTCTGTGCAATCTTTTGGAGAAAGATGTGTCTTTCAACTTCTCCAAAGAATTCCACGAAGATTTTGAGATCTTGAAACAGAATTTAGTCTCTGCCCCTATTATAGTAGCACCAGACTAGACTCTTCCATTTGAGGTGATGTGCGATGCTAGTGATTTTGCTGTAGGTGCAGTTTTGGGACAACGCAAAGTAAAAATTTCCCATACCATTTACTACTCCAGCAGAACTTTGATTGAAGCTCAACTAAACTATACAACCACTGAAAATGAGTTGCTTGCAGTTGTGTTCGCTTTTGATAAATTTCGCTCGTATCTGCTGAATAGGTTTAATGGCGGAAAACCGGTAACGCAGTGGAAAATCAAAATTTTTCGATTTCAAAAATTTTTCTCGGATCAATAAAATAAACTTATTTATTTAATTATACAATTATCAAATTATGAAATATTACACAAGAAATCAAATTTTTGTGTAATTACCAAATTGCCCCAAAACTTTACATTTTGTTCATTTTAGTCCTAAATTGTTCGAAATAATTTTGGATGATTCGAAATCATTTCTAAGATGATTTTAACATGTCATACATATAAAATTTCAAATAGCAAATTAAAACCCAAAAATTTACCCAATGCTGTGAGCCTCCCTACATGGCCATATTGTGTATTTTGTTCCTTTTGTGTTCAATACACATTAAGATGAAATCCAATTGACCCAATATTTTATATGCATCATATACACATCCATATACACCACATAAATGAAAATCCCCAAATTTGGAAGTGGTCTTAAACCCTAATTTTTCAATTTCAATAAATTGGACAAATTAGGCCAAATTAATTAAATCCAACACTTCAATCAAGTTTCTTCCACACCAATCAAGCCTCACCACAATGATATAACTATAGAACAATTCTAGGTCATTTAAGAGTGGGTCAATAACTCTAGAATGGCAACTAGTTTCTTAAACTATCAAAAGAATGCTTATTAACTCATTAGTAACATTCTATGATCTTTATAGGTGCATAATCCTATCATCAAACTTCCATCCAACAAAAATAAAGAATAAAGAATAGAAAAATATGAGAACATCATAGTATGTAGCCTAGAACACAAGGAATATTTTCCTCTCTAATAGTAAGTTGGAGGAACTTACTAAAAATCCAAGCTTTTCTTGTTTTTCTTTTTCTCTCTCAAGCTTCATGGAGAAATTATTACAGAGGTACGCTTTGACGCTTTGTAACATACCTAAATCATTCCCAATGATTAGGATGTCATCAACATATAGGACTAAAAATACGACCATGCTCTCACTGGCCTTCTGATACACACAGGATTCTTCCGAATTCTTGAGAAAACCATACGATTTAATAATCTCGTCGAATCGAAGATTCCAACTTCGTGAAGCTTGTTTAAGTCCATAAATGGACTTCTTAAGCTTACATACCATACCCGAGTTTTCGCTGGATGCAAAACCTTCCGGCTGTTCCATATAGATTTCTTCATCAAGAAATCCATTTAGAAAAGCCATTTTGACATCCATTTGCCAAATCTCATAGTCATGATAAACAGTTATAGAAAGCAAAATCCTAATAGACTTAAGCATGGGTACCGGTGAAAAAGTTTCATCGTAGTCGATGCCAGGTCGCTATGTGTAACCTTTTGCTACCAGTCGGGCCTTCTAAGTTTCAACCTTACCGTCAGGCCCTTGCTTCCTCTTGTAAACCAATTTACAACCGATAAGAACAATTCCTTCGGGAAGCGGAACCAAGTCCCAAACTTGATTCTCATGCATTGAGTCTATCTCGGATTTCTTGGCACTTTTCCATTTCACGGAGTCGATGTCCAACATCGATTCTCTATAGGTAAAATGATATGTCTCTTCAACTAAGAGAACATCTAGACACTTCAATCAAGTTTCTTCCACACCAATCAAGCCTCACCATAATATCGATTGTATCTAAGTTTTACAATAGTATTCTCAAAGAAACACGGCCGGGAATTGGTGCTCTGAGCACCAACCCCAACAAAATCTCCCACTTGCTCCAGTGCCAATATCGATTGTATCTAATACCCATCGACTCCACGTGTTTATCAAACAACTTCGGAGGTATGACCTTCGTCAGCGGGTCTGCTGCATTATCTTCACTCGGTACCTTGCACACGACAATATCCCCTCGTGACACAATCTCTCTAATGATGTGCTACTTTCGTTCCACATGCTTCGTCTTCTGATGCGCCCTCGGTTCCTTTGCTTGCGCAATGGCTCCAGTATTATCATAGTATAACAGAATCACATTCTCGATACTTGGGAGAACTCCCAATTCCGTGATAAAGTTCTTTATCCACACAGCTTCCTTTGCAGCTTCAGAAGCTGCAATATATTCCGCCTCAGTGATGGAATCTGTTGTTGACCCCTGTTTGGAACTCTTCCAACAAACTGCACCTCTATTAAGGGTAAATACGAATCCAGATGTAGACTTTCTATCATCGGGATCCAACTGGAAATCAGAATCCGTATACCCGTTAACTTACAGTTCGTTTCCTCCATAAATTATTAACTTATCCTTAGTACATTTAAGATGCTTCATGATATGTTTAATGGCCATCTAATGGTCATTACCTGGATTGGACTGATATCGACTGTCCATAACATGGCATATATTATGCTACCCAAACACGAATCATAAGGTTGGTTAGACATTCTAACCTTCTCATCCTCTGTTTGTGGACTCATTTTCTTTGAAAGATGTATCCCATGTCTGAACGGTATGTTTGCTGTCTTACAATTACCAAAATTATACCGTTCCAAGATCTTATCTATGTACGTTGATTGGGATAACCTAATCAGCCTCATTTGTGTATCTCTATAGAGTTTTATCCCCAAAACATAGGAAGCTTCTCCCAGGTCCTTCATGGAGAAATTCTTACAGAGGTACTCTTTGACACTTTGTAACATACCTAAATCATTCCCAATGACTAGGATGTCATCAACATATAGGACTAAAAATAAGATCATGCTCCCACTGGCCTTCTGATACACACAGGATTCTTCCGAATTCTTGAGGAAACCAGACGATCTAATAATCTCGTCGAATCAAAGATTCCAACTTCGTGAAGCTTGTTTAAGTCCATAAATGGACTTCTTAAGCTTACATACCATACCCGAGTTTTCACTGGATGCAAAACCTTCCGGCTGTTCCATATAGATTTCTTTATCAAGAAATCCATTTAGAAAAGCCATTTTGACATCCATTTGCCAAATCTCGTAGTCATGATAAGCAGCTATAGAAAGCAAAATCCTAATAGACTTAAGCATGGGTACCGGTGAAAAAGTTTCATCGTAGTCGACGCTAGGTCGCTGCGTGTAACCTTTTGCTACCAGTCGGGCCTTGTAAGTTTCAACCTTACCGTCAGGCCCTCGCTTCCTCTTGTAAACCCATTTACAATCGATAGGAACAATTCCTATGGGAAGCGGAACCAATTCCCAAACTTGATTCTCATGCATTGAGTCTATCTCGGATTTCATGGCACTTTGCCATTTCACGGAGTCGATATCCAACATCGATTCTCTATAGGTAAAATGATATGTCTCTTCAACTAAGAGAACATCTAGACACTTCAATCAAGTTTCTTCCACACCAATCAAGCCTCACCACAATGAAATAACTATAGAACAAATCTAGGTCATTTAGGAGTGGGTCAATAACTCTAGAATGGAAACTAGTTTCTTAAACTATCAAAAGAATGCTTATTAACTCATTAGTAACATTCTATGATCTTTATACATGCATAATCCTATCATCAAACTTCCATCCAACAAAAACAAAGAATAAAGAATAGAAAAACATGAGAACATCATAGTATGTAGCCTAGAACACAAGGAACATTTTCCTCTCTAATAGTAAGTTGGAGGAACTTACTAAAAATCCAAGCTTTTCTTGTTTTTTTTCTTTCTCTCAAGCTTCTTTGTTTTCTATCAATGGAGTTTTTTTATAAGTGTTTAAGTTAATGAAACCCTATATTAAAAGAAACAATATATACCTCCTACATTAGGGCATGGCCGAAAATGGGTATATTAAAATATCAAGATATATATTGTTTTCGTTTAATAACAACTTGCCAACTTGTTTTAATGATCATTACACTTTAATGATATATTCAACCAAGTCAACAATTGCAACTAAGTGATTAAAGTAAATATCATAACTTTAAAATATTTATATTTTAATTTATTTAATCATTTAACATTTAAATAAATAATTAATTAATTAAATACAAATATATCAAATATATGTATTATATTTACAATAAATATCAAATACATATATATTTATGATATTAGTCAAATATCTCAATTTGATAATTAATTAATGTGTATTTGAATTAATCCATCATTAAATAAAAATACACAAAAATTAGGAAATGACTATCGGGTCCCTACATATGTATTTTTTGTTTAACCTTTAAACGACTTTATAAATAATCAATATTATTTATAAATATTGCCCTAGTGCTCTACGAGTATATTTCATTAGTGAGACTCTAAATTCAGACATATCCATCATTAAATCCAATTTCGTGTCCATAATTTATCCACCCGTAAATTATGACGACCACAGATAAATTCGCTGAATCATACAGGTCGAGGTCATGGCAAATATATAATTCCTCTGTCACAAGTAACTGGATATATCCCAGAGATATAGATGTTAACGTCAAATCTCTATGGGGACAATCCTGTTGACGTCTCTATTAGCAATATCTAAAAGAACTGACTTCTAAAATGTACCGTGGGCCCATGGTTTTTATCTGATTGCTAATCATATGGACTACCTATGCTCTGTACATAGAACTGACGGATCCTATCTCGATACTCATAAGACACCCTGAGGATCTATCCACACCCAACGAACAAGCGGAGGTCTGATCTAAATAGATCGGTGACGTGACTGCCATCTAAGTATGGAAGATGTCTCTTGCACCCACAGTGGTATCTCAAGTCGAAGAATCACAAGTGCTACTCAACCCGAGAAGATTCTTATTGACGTTGGAGTACCATCCATTAAGAATCTTCAGTGAGTCGTTCAGTGTTTATCCGCTATAAACACTTACAGGTATATATGAGTCTCCAAGACTTATGGTTCATTGAGAAACCATTGGAATCACAAATTCTAGTATACGATATGTACCGGTCTCAACGGGTTTACTTTACTGACCAAGTAGTGTAAACCTTGACCAGAAACTGTCTGAGAATGACAATATCATGATACAACTCAATGTCAGTTGCGACGCTTTTGCAAGAGCATCATGACTAGTCATTCTTAGGTCATTACGTCTTTACCATATTAAAAGATATATATAATATTATAGAAACTGCTTATATTATTCAAAATAATAACGTTTTATAGTAGTATTCTCAAAGAAATACAACCGGGAATTGGCGCTCTGAGCACCAACCCCAATAAAATCTCCCACTTGCTCTAGTGCCAATATCGATTGTATCTAAAACCTATATTCTCCACGTATTTATCAAACAACTTCAGAGGTATGGCCTTCGTCAGCGGGTCTGTTATATTATCTTCACTTGGTACCTTGCACAAGATAATATCCCCTCGCGACACAATCTCTCGAATGATGTGGTACTTCCGTTCCACATGTTTCGACTTCTGATGCGCCATCGGTTCCTTTGCTTGCGCAATGGCTCCAGTTTTATCACAGTATAACGGAATCGCATTCTCGATACTTGGGACAACTCCCAATTCTGTGATAAAGTTCTTTATCCACACAGCTTCCTTTGCAACTTCAGAAGCTGCAATATATTCCGCCTCAGTGGTGGGATCTGTTGTTGACCCCTGTTTGGAACTCTTCCAACAAACTGCACCTCCATTAAGGGTAAATACGAATCTAGATGTTGACTTTCTATCATCGGGATCCGATTGGAAATCAGAATCCGTATTCCCGTTAACTTGCAGTTCGTTTCCTCCATAAATTATTAACTTATCCTTAGTACCTTTAAGATGCTTCAGGATATGGTTAATGGCCATCCAATGGTCATTACCTGGATTGGACTGATATCGACTAGTTACGCTAACAGTGAAACTGATATCAGGTCGAGTACATAACATGGCATACATTATACTACCCAAACACGAATCATAAGGTTGGTTAGACATTCTAACCTTCTCATCCTCTGTTTGTGGACTCATTTTCTTTGAAAGAGGAATCACATGTCTGAACGGTATGTTTGCTGTCTTACAGTTACCAAAATTATACCGTTCCAAGATCTTATCTATGTACATTGATTGGGATAACCTAATCAGCCTTATTTATCTATCTCTATAGAGTTTTATCCCCAAAATATAGGAAGCTTCTCCTAGGTCCTTCATGGAGAAATTCTTACAGAGGTACTCTTTGACACTTTGTAACATACCTAAATCATTCCCAATGACTAGGATGTCATCAACATATAGGACTAAAAATACGATCATGCTCCCACTGGCCTTCTGATACACACAGGATTCTTCCGAATTCTTGAGGAAACCAGACGATCTAATAATCTCGTCGAATTGAAGATTCCAACTTCGTGAAGCTTGTTTAAGTCCATAAATGGACTTCTTAAGCTTACAGACCATACCTGAGTTTTCGCTGGATGCAAAACCTTCCGGCTGTTCCATATAGATTTCTTCATCAAGAAATCCATTTAGAAACACCTACAGAAAGCAAAATCCTAATAGACTTAAGCATGGGTACTGGTGAAAAGGTTTCATCGTAGTCGACGCCAGGTCGCTGCGTGTAACCATTTGCTACCAGTCGGGCCTTGTAAGTTTCAACCTTACCGTCAGGCCCTCGCTTCCTCTTGTAAACCCATTTATAACCAATAGGAACAATTCCTTTGGGAAGTGGAACCAAGTCCCAAACTTGATTCTCATGCATTGAGTTTATCTCGGATTTCATGGCACTTTGCCATTTCATGGAGTCAATGTCCAACATCGATTCTCTATAGGTAAAAAGATCTGTCTCTTCAACTAAGAGAATATCTAGACTATTATCTTGTATCAAATACCAGGGTTTAGGAGGTCTAGATACCCTTTCTGACCTACGGAGTGTGTGTGTTGGGTTTTCTAGGTAAAACCAAGATCAAATTAAGCTATGAAATGTGCGAATACATCAAAGTAAAGTTACAGAATACTCACTTTTATCGGCTTTTGCGATGCGAAGAACAATAAAAATTTCCTTGAAGCTCTCGGCCAAGGTCCATTTTGTGCTCCTTGTGTGTTCGGCCAAGCCCTTCCATGGATGATCTCCAAGCTCCAAGCTTTTTGAATGGATTTCATGCTCATGAATGAGTTTTCCTATCACCATTGAATGACCCCTTTGAGTGCTAGCTCTAGTGAAAATTTGCAACAAATCTTCAAGAATGTGAAGCCAAGCTTCACGCCACTTTGAGAGAAAATGGAAGGCCTAGTTTCGGCCAAGGAGAGGAATGAGAGAGAGAGAGTTGTATTTTGGTTTCTAAAACCTAATACCAAAAAGTCCTAATGCCAAAAAGTGTTACCAAAAATTGATAAAGCTTTTCCAAAAAGCAAAATCAATTTTGGAGGTAAAATGGCATTTATTGCCCACAACCACCAACATCATGAATAATGACTGGTTGTCAATCACAAAAATGTGACTTGACATCCATCACTAAAGTGACAGGTGATGTGACGCGTGATGTGACACTTAGGCCGCACTTAAATTCAAAATGCGAGTGGGCCCGCAAACACTCCCGGGCTCGGGTTTGCTAATTTTGAATTAACGAATTTTCCGTTGCGACGTAATTAAATCAAATTTAATTAAATAATTATGCCTAACAAAATTACTATTCACGTCGCTTGCGAATTAATTCTAAATTAACTCGTTTTCCCGAATTAAAATCCAATTTTAATTCCGCGTCGAAATCTAATTCTGTTTAATATATCGAATATATTATTTTATCGATTAATTCCAAATTAATCATTCTCTCTCTTTAAATAATATTTTATCCCAGATAAAATATCTCCGTAATTAATCCCAGATTAATTTTCCCTCTCTTATAATTAATCCTAGATTAATTATATCTGAGTCATACATCATCGGTGAATCTTCGGGAAGCGACCCATGAGATCCCCGGATATGTTGGCAGTAAATCCGCTCGTCGGATTATCCGAACACGTACGTACCTAGTACTACGTTTTTACCGATTTACAAGACATGGTTGGCTTCTAGCAAAGCACCGTGCCTACCCAATTCTCCCAAAATATTCTTAAAGGAATATATAATCTATATCAGGCGTAGTATATGTAGTATTGCGTATTGCAATCCAGTATCGGATGTCACATGCTAGGTCTGAGGCTGAAATTGTGTCTGCCCCGTACGAAGCACATATCGGATCTCTGGTAACTAGTCTCTATAATAAGATAAGCATGACCTAGTCATATTATCCCGATAGCTGCAGCATATAAGAGCACCAGTTTCGTATCCTACGTGACCATCATCTCCATATGACTGAAGTGATACTTCCATCTTGACATCACACCCAATACACTACGATTCTCAATATACCCAGAAGAGGCATACACAGAACCTGTTAAAGCCCTGGACGACCAAAACCAAAGTATATTGATTGTCGCAAGTATTAGCGATGCAAGTCTCAGGTTAAGACCAAATACACCTACCCTGATTCGGACTTCCATAGACACATAGTCATACTACCAATGGAATTCTGAGGGGTATATCTAGAGCGAAACTATTTCCGTACCATTGGTAAACACAAACTCCTATTACACTTGCATAAGTATCTAATACTTAAATATATGAGAACTATGCCGTTATGCTCCCACAACGCGCACAAGTGCAATACTAGTCTATTCTGCATTATCGATGTCCAATCTCGATAATACTACGACTATGGATGTTTTAATGATTAAACCTTAGTGGATTAATACTGTCTCATATCTTATTAATCCGGAACTAATCATATGGACTTTTATCATTTATATATCCCAGTAATCCAATTACAAATGATAAAAGAGCAATTTCTTTTGTCACATAGTTAATTTGTACAACAACACCATGATCTGTAAAAATAGTGATGTTATGGGTCATAATTGTCCAACAGTGTGGGTTGAAGGTCCATCATCTACTTGAACTTTAGGTTCCTCCGTTGGTTCGTTGTTTTCAGGTTGGACTTCATCAAGTTCATCCTGTCTATGATTACCACATTCTGACAAAAATTCTACTTCTAGAAATTTTGCGAAGCGAGCTACGAACACATTTCGATGCTCGGTATCATAGAACATATATCCCCTCATATTCGAAGGATATCCGACAAACCTAAACTTTTTCCCTCGAGGCGAAAGCTTATCTTGCTGAGTCACCTTGATATAGGCAGGACAACTCCAAACCTTAATGTAACTAAGATTTGGTCTCCTACCGAACCATTTCTCATACGGAGTCGTAGGAACAGCTTTCGAAGGAATCTTATTCAAAAGATGTGCAGCTGTTAAAAGAGGATAGCCCCATTAGAAATTTGGCAAATCTGTGAAACTCAACATCGATCGGACCATATCCAATAAAGTCCGATTTCTACTCTCAGACACTCCATTGTACTGTGGAGTACCTGGAGGAGTATATTGAGCGAGAATCTCATTCTCCTTCATATAATCAATGAACTGACCACTCATATATTCTCCGCCTCGATCAGATCGTAGGCATTTAATATATTGACCAGTTTGTTTTTCTACTTCATTTCGGAACTCTTTGAACTTTTTAAAGGTTTCTAATTTATGTCGCATCAAATATACATAACCGTACCGTGATAGATCATTGGTAAAGGTAACAAAGTACGAATAACCACTGTGAGTAGTTTGATTTAGTGAACCACATACATCAGAATGTACGAGTTCCAGTAAGTTAGTGGCACTAGGAACCTGAAAATGGGACTTTGGTCATCTTACCCTGAATACACGATTCACAAGTTGGATAAGATTAAATGGTAAGATCTGGTATCAAACCATTCCTAACCAATTGGGTAAGGAGTTTAACGCCTATATGACCTAGCCACATATGCCAAAGTTCAGTATTATTAACAGCAGGTAAACTACGTTTATTATTATTTAAAATATCTTTAGAAGTTTGCAATGTATAATGACCATGTTTATTTGGACAACAAAGGATCTGAATATTAGTTTTATCATGTAAATAAAAAGAACAGTTCTTAATATTGATACGATAACCTTCTGTATCAAATACAAAAAGAGATATAATATTAGCTACACATCCAGGTATAAAATAACAGTCATTTAACAAAAGTGTCCCATTCGGCAAAGATATCTCGCATACTCCCACTGCAACTGCATCTAATGAGTCTCCACTCCCGAATTACAACTGCATCTCTCCAGGCTTCAGTTTTCTACTTTCCTTCAGCACCTGCAATGAATTGCAAATGTGAATGGGACAAGCAGAATCTAAAAACCAGGTGGATGTAACGGCTTCACAAGCCAAATATATATCAATAACTGGAAAAATAAATGTACCTGATGTAGATGCTCTCTCATTCCTCAGCTGGGCAATGTAGTTAGGACAGTTCCTTTTCCAGTGCCTGGCTTTGCTGTAGTGATGACACTTGTCGTCAGAAGCCCTATTGGGCTTTGCTATCTTTGCATGTGGTTGAGGACTGAAACCCTTCTTCCTATTCCCTTTCTTCTTCTTTCCCTTTGAACATGTCTGAGAAGAAGCAGAAAGTGAAGTAGGTCTCAGAGGGCGAGTCAGTACTCCCTTCTTGAGGTCCTCTTCCACCGTGAGCAACATCCTATGCAGCTCTTGGTAGGTACAGATGATCCCGTTCATGTTGAAGTACATCACGAACTGGCGATAAGAAACTGAGAGTGAACCAAGAATGACACTCCTACTGAGAATGTCATTCAGAATGAGATTATGTTGCCTCAATTGATCGATCAAATCGATCATCTGAAGAACATGCGGGCTAACAGCTTGTCCCTCATCCAATCGCGCATGGAACAGTTCCATTGCGACATTGTGAACAACAACTTGTTCTTGGTTCTCAAACGATTGTCTTAATCGCGTCATCATACTATATGCATCTGACATGCCATATTATTGTTTTTGAGTCCCGGTGAAAGCGAACATAAGATGTATGATTTAACTTTTAAATCATCATCCTTCCAAGCTTGGAAGACTTCACGTTCTTCCGGTTTAGCGTCCTCTGCCACAGCAAGGGGCAGTGGACCCTCAAGAACATATCATAACTTCTCGGAATCGAGGACAATCCTCAAATCCAAGTCCAATCAGTGAAGTTCTCTGCGCCTTTCAGTTTGTGCATCAAGCATACGCGACAATTGATTAGTGGATGGTGCCGCCATCGCAAATCTATCATATAGATCACGAAAAACGGTTAGCAGAAAATAAAGCAGTTTCATATAATATCATAAGCATAAACTAGATCATGGATTTTTAATCTAAAAATACCTCTCCCACTAAATCATGCAATACTGTAATCCCCAAACAGAATACAAAGATTTAATAATTAAATTAAATGCAAATAATGAAAAGTGGATCCCATGAATATATTTCAGTTCACAGCAGAGGCACGGTCTCACCTACATATATTCATCGGGTAGACAACTCATTTTTCAATCACTCACTAGTGACTCTTGCTTTCCGGTCCTGGTCGTTTCTCGTTGTGACTGCTAAGGCAGGCCCATAAGGAGACGTACCAAGGTTAAACTTGTCAATGATAAACTCAAGCTACTTATGTAACCCTGACAGCTAGGGCACGTTCAGGATTCCGCTTTCGCTTGAATTTATCTAGTATCTAATATACATCCGGCATAAATAAATCTCTATCGGCTACACCCTCACAGCAGAGGCACGGTCTCAGATGTAGTCACGGAGAAATATTCATAAACCGTATTGACAAGACGGACTATATAACATGCATCAAATACATAATTACATTTAACCCTTATTAATTAGGGATTTTCCGCTAAGTTTCATACACCCTAAGTCTAATCAAATTATATTAAAACATTTCATGTATAAAGTTAAGAAAACATGATTAACCATTGAATTTAAAGGGCTAATCATATTAAGGGGCCTAGAATCAGACTCGTTCTAATACCATTTTGAATGGGTTTAATGGCGGAAAACCGGTAACGCAGCGGAACAGTGGAAAATCAAAATTTTCCGATTTCAAAACTTTTTCTCGGATCAAGAAAATAAACTTATTTATATAATTACCTAATTATCAAATTATGAAATATTACACAAGAAATCAAATTTTTGTGTAATTATCAAATTGCCCCAAAACTTTGCATTTTGTTCATTTTAGTCCTAAATTGTTTGAAATAATTTTGGATGATTCGAAATCATTTCTAAGATGATTTTAACATGTCATACATATCAATTTTCAAATTGCAACTTGAAAACCCAAAAATTTGCCCAATGCCGTGAGCCTCCCTACATGGCCATATTGTGCATTTTGTTCCTTTTGTGTTCAAAACACATTAAAATGAAATCCAATTGACCCAATATTTTATATGCATCATATACACATCCAAATACACCACAGAAATGAAAATTAAATCCAACACTTCAATCAAGTTTCTTCCACACCAATCAAGCCTCGCCAAAATGAAATAACTATAGAAAAAATCTAGGTCATTTAAGAGTTGGTCAATAACTCTAGAATGGCAACTAGTTTCTTAAACTATCAAAAGAATGCTTATTAACTCATTAGTAACATTCTATGATCTTTATACATGCATAATCCTATCATCAAACTTCCATCCAACAAAAACAAAGAATACAGAATAGAAAAACATGAGAACATCATAGTATGTAGCCTAGAACATAAGGAACATTTTCCTCTCTAATAGTAAGTTGGAGGAACTTACTAAAAATCCAAGCTTTTCTTGTTTTTCTTTTTCTTTCTCTCAAGCGTCTTTGTTTTCTATCAATGGAGTTTTTTTATAAGTGTTTTAAGTTCATGAAACCCTAAATTAATAGAAACAATATATACCTCATACATTACGGCATGGCCGAAAATGGGTATATTAAAATATCAAGATATATATATTTTTTCATTTAATAACAACTTGCCAACTTGTTTTAATGATCATTACAGTTTAATGATATAGTCAACCAAGTCAACAATTGCAACTAAGTCATTAAAGTAAATATCATAACTTTAAAATATTTATATTTTAATTTATTTAATCATTTAACATTTAATTAATTAATTAATTAACTAAATAGAAATATATCAAATATATGTATTATATTTACAATAAATATCAAATACATATATATTTATGATATTAGTCAAATATCTCAATTTGACAATTAATTAATGTGTATTTGAATTAATCCATCATTAACTGCAAATGCATAAAAATTAGGAAATGACTATCGGGTCCCTACCCATGTATTTTTCGTTTAACCTTTAAACGACTTTATAAATAATCAATATTATTTATAAATGTTGCCCTAGTGCTCTATGAGTATATTTCATTAGTGATACTCTTTAGATTCAAGCATATCCGTCACGAAATCCAATTTCGTGTCCATAATTTATCCAACCATAAATTATGACGACCACGGATAAACTCGCTGAATCATATAGGTCGAGGTCATGGAAAATGTATAATTCCTCCATCACAGGTATTCGGATATATCCCAGAGATATAGATGTTAACGTCAAATCTCTATGGGGACAATCCCGTTGACGTCTCTATTAGCAATATCTAAAAGAATTGACTTCTAAAGTGTACCATGGGCCCATGGTTTTTATCTGATTGCTAATCATATGGACTAATTATGCTCTATACACAAAACTGACGGATCCTATCTCGATACTCACAGGACACCCTGAAGATCTATCCACACCCAACGAACAAGTGGATGTCTGATCTAAATAAATCGGTGACGTGACTGCCATCTAAGTGTGGAAGATGTCTCATGCGCCCACAGTGGTATCTCAAGTCGAAGAATGACCGGCGTAATCACACGCGTATAATGCAAGCGCACATATCGTTCAAGTAGTATAAAAATATCGATCCCACGAGGACTTAATTCCTACTGTTGTTATTAATTATTGATACTATTTATTTACAAGTATCTAATTAAGGGAGAAGAGAATGGTTGTTTTTGGTGGGTTGAATGTGGATTTCCTTAAATAAAATAATAAAAGAAAATACTAAGAAAAATAAATAAAAGACACAAAGATCTAGGGTTGTGATTCCACACAATATTATCCTAAAGATGAATTGATTCTCTTATATATATGTAATAAGTCAGTTTGCTAACCTGGAACACGAAGATATGCAAAAGCATTTGTCGATGGTCAGACGCAAATACCCAAATAACCCAATTAATCATATGTCTATGTTAACCAAGTTACTTGAATTCATTAAGTTCAAGTTCCAAAAGTGGCTACCCCTGCCCAACAGGTATATGTCTATCCTGTAAGAAAATCTATTAAAGGGTTATCTATCCTCAAGGAAGATCGTGGGCTATTGAATCTAAGGTTGAAACCTAAAATCTTTTCGTCAAGTTCATTTTAAGTTTACCAAATCAATCTTATTAATGGCCAATTAACGAGAAGCATTAACTTAAGACTCAATAAACAAACTAAAGAATTACCCATAAAAAGAAAATAAATTATTGAGTGTGTGTATATTGTGTTTCATCACTTCCATAGAATAAAAATAAAATGTGGGGGTTGGGGATCCACCTTTACTATTTCTAATTAGAAATCTCTCTTACAATAATATAGAATTTATCAGTGATATTACCAACCAGCCATATAGGCGGTATCCTCATTAAGTCATATTTTAATTAATTCTGACCAACCATAAAGGCGGTATCATTATTTGTCTATAAACCAGCCATATAGGCGGTAATCATCTGTCACATAAAGACCGACCATATAGGCGTTGTCACATTATGTGAAATAAATAAAACCAGCAATTAAGGCGGTATATCCTTTTATGTTAAATTATAATTTCCATATTATAATTAAGGGAGATTAATCTAAACTAAAATAATAAAAGTTTCACCATTCCCCTAGCGAAAATCTAACTACAAAACATAAAATAAAAGAAAAGAAAAGAAAAGAAAAGAAACTACTATTACTGAAAATAAAAATGCATAAATTAAATGCTGAAAATAAATACAAACAAGATGCAATCCTTAAATTCCTTACAAAAACCTAAGGAAAGCATGCGAATTACAAATGAAATGGCTTGGTATTTATAGGAAAATCTAAAGGCTTCCACCAATTTCTCCACTAATTGCTCCACCAATTGCGCTACAAAACACTCCACCAAACATGCCACAAAACACTCCACCAAACACTCCACCAAACTTGGCACCAAACATGGCACAAAACACTCCACCAAACATGCTTGCATGTTTGTTGGAAGTTTGACAAATTTTTATATTTTTGAAAATGACTTTAGTAATTAAACATAACACAATTACAGATTTTTCATCAATTTCGGTCATGAAATCTTCCAAATTCGAAATTATTGAAATCTTCAAGGTTGTATATCTTTGTGTCTTCTTTAATCTGGCACTTGAATAAGCTCAATCGGATATTTCATGAAAATGTTGTGGCTAAAATACCAAACTTGCGCAAAATTAGAATTTTGGACTCCACTTCGTGACGCGTATAGTAAATTTTTGTTTTTGATATTTTTTGCTACGGATTTCACCATTTTAGCCCCGAGTTGATTCCATTAAGTCCCAATATTATTTTTATCTGCAAAATAAATAAAAACACATCAAAACGTTCACAAAACTCAAGAAACTTTACAAAATATTAGGTTAAATGAGTGGGAAATAGTGATATAATTACCACTCATCACACCCCCAAACCTAACATTTTTTTAGTCCTCGAGCAAAACAACAAAATAAAATAACATAAACATATTTAAAATAAAATTAAGCTAAGCCACTTTCGTAGGGATCACGGTTGCATTTAGCATATGCAACAAGCCTTTCAACCCCTAGGTGTCCATAGTGGACGAGTTGTAGTCTCGTGAGGGTTTACAACAACGATACCCATAAACGTTTGATAAAAATAAAAAGATAGTAAAACTAATGCACACAAAAGAAAAAAGACAAGAGAAAATAGAATAAAGAAGTTAGTGACTAAACATGTGAAACTTCTACTCCAAGTTACTAGTTGTTTTCTTTCTTTCTAAATTACCGAATAAGTAAATTCTCCGATTATTTTTACCATTCTTCATATACACAACCAACAAAATATTAATCAACTCATTTTGCCCACAATAGTCACAAGTGCAGTTGAGAATAGAGTAATATATTTGTACTAAAATTTTATCAGAATTCACACCTTTTTATAGCAATAGAATAATTTTTTTCTGATTTTTCTGATTTTTTTCTTTAATTTTTGATTTTTTTTTATTTATATACAATAACTTCCGTCTATGTAGCGAACTTTGGGCCAGTGGTTCCCAAACCAGTTGGCTTTAGGGCACTAGGTGTTAAGACACCCATGCAGACTTAATAACTCAGACTTCAGATATAAATATATTTTGCAACATCTTCGATCCATGTAGCGAGCTTTGGGCCAGTGACTCCCAAACCAGTTGGTTTTAGAGCACTAGGTGTTAAAACACCCTTACAGACTTAATAACTCGGATCTCAGACGTTTTTTTTCTTTCTATTTTTCTTTTTTTTTATTCCATCGCTTTTTTAGATGATTCCTCCAATTAAACTAGAGCACTGAATATTATAAACTCGTCAATTACTTCTCATGTCCGTATGTTACCATGCATGTTGATAATACTTGTCAACTGAGCATATGAAGATCCATTTTAGTCAGTTTTATGGATAATTCACAAATTAAATAATTCAAAAGGAAATAAACAAAAATTATAACTTGTTCCGAAATAGGTTGAGATACGTCTCATGAGTGGAAATTCCTTACACAGCTATCTCACACAAATTTCGCCCGATTAATCAAAATAAAAACACAAAAACAAGAAATATATTTTTTTTTTTTTTGTAAAATTTTTCAATTTTTTTTTTGTATTTTTCGAAAAAAATTTGGATTAAAAATAAAACAACATAAATAAGGTACTAATTAACAACAAAAATTTTGGACTAAAAATAAAAATAACAAAAACAATGTACTAATTAACTATTCTCCTCCCCCAAACCTAAATTATACATTGTCCCCAATGTATTAAATAGTAGAATAAGAGTATAGAAAACCATACCTGGTTAGCTGAAATTCTACATCTAAATGAAAAATTACAGGTTAAGATCCAGATTTATCCGACGCTTCTTACCACGATCGTCTTCAGACCATTTTATCTTGGAAAGGACATGGTCAATTTGTGGTTCAAAGGCCAAGATTTGGTCAAGTAAATCCTGGGCAGTTCTGGCAGTGAAGATGAGATCTTTCAGAGGTTTTGTGACGAACCCATTTCTCCAGGCATCATCAAGAAACACACAAAGAAAATCATAAAAGCCATCAATGTTAAACAGCCCAATTGGTTTCTGGTGTATGTTCAAGTTCGCCCAAGATATCACTATAAAAATCTCCTCCAATGTGCCCAAGCCATCTGGCAAAGTAATAAAAACATAAGCACGGTTAATCATTTCTACCAGTCGCTCAGACATACCTCGCACAATAAGTTATTCTTTGTTTGATGGTCTAATAAGATTTGCCTCTGCTAAAGGTTTTGGGATGGTTCCCAGAATTGGACTGCCTCCTTCCTATATGGCCTTTGAAACGATTCCCATTAATCCAAGATTGCCACCGCCATATATTAGGTGCATATTCTTCTCAGCTATGACTCGACCCAATTCCTGTGCTGCCTCAACGTATTTTGGTTTGGTCTGGATTCCTTCAAAAGTGCAATGATGAGTTGAATTTATAGTACCTGAAAAGGGTGAGTAATAATAGCACTAGTATCTTCCAAAGGACGATTGTTAGCTAAACAACAAAAGAAATAGTGAAAGGTCAAAAAGTCTGGATCATATCTATGAAAATAAAGATAGTTACAACAGAAAAGCAAATCAAAGAAATTATTAAGGCAACAGGATTGTGTACGCAATACGCCACTCGCTTGGTATAAATTCATTAGGATGCGTCTCAAGAATTCATTCCTTACTCAACCATCTTTAATGAATTAGCTCTCATCTTTGTAATTGCCAAACACCATTCCTCTTGTCTTAAATGCTCTGTTTGTGCCTTTCCCTGAAAAACTAACACACAAAATTAAAAACTCTACAACATGTATATATAAAATATGAAAACAAAAATTACAAAAAATTGCATGGGTTGCCTCCCTGCTAGCGCTAAATTTTTCTTCTTCAGCCAGATGTGACTGAAATCCATATGTCAAAGAGGTTTCAGTGTCATTTTGGATGTCCGATTTAAGACAATCCCATGAGAGTTGTTTTTGAAGGGTCTCTTCCAACGATAAGGTGGCAAAAAGAATTTTGTCTCATTCAGTGCTCGTGCCACCTTTTTGATCTTTGTTGCTTCAGTGGTTCCTGAAAAGCAAGAAAGAAAATCAGGAGGTCTCGTATGGTGCTTGACTTGGAATGGGAGTTCCATTCTGTCAAGCTTTTGGGTGATGTCTTTGATTTGTACTCCCCAAAACATTGATGTTTCTCGTGAATGCGTTGGATCTTCAATAAGGTCAAACATTTGCTTCTCCATTTGCTATGCTTCTTTCTCTATCTTTTCTTCACAAATGTATTTTAAGATTTCTGTATTCAGTTCTTCATCTGTCATCTGTGAAATGCATGACCATAAGTGTCAACCTGAGGATGTAAAGATGTATCTGATTTTAGGTCTTCATCCTCTGAGGTTGGTATGAACGGTTCGGGTAGCTCTTCTTCAAACATCATTGCAATGCATGCTCCAAGATCTTCATTTTCAGGATATAAAATTTCATCCTCAATTTTTGTTGGTACAAACAGCTCTGCTTCTTCATCCTCGTCAGAGTCCGAATAATAATCAAACAGATACTTTGCTGGTTTGGGCTCCTGAACTGATATCTCTGGTTGTTGATACTGCTCAGCCTCTTCATCTGTTAAAGTGTCATCGTGAAATGTTGGTACTCGAAGGTTTTGTCAGTTTCATCTGAAAATTCTTCTTGGGGTATGTAGCTCTGGTTTTCTGTTAATTGTCTCGTTTGATCTGTCAGTCCTTGAATGAATGCTGATTGTCTCTGAATACTTTCGAATTGATTCTGGAATATTTCAAGCATTGTATCCAACTTTTCGTCTTGTTTCTTGAACCAATCTTTGAGCGTGTCAACCATATGATCTTCTTCTGATGGTTCTGTTTCTTGATAAAGATCGTAGGTGGATGGTGGATAAGATGGAAAATGTGGTCCTGTGAAATATGCTGGTTCTTCGTACCTTGATCGATTCCGATAGTTCTGCCACTCTGAAATGTATATGCATTGATCGCTCGGGTGGTTACCATCGTATATCACACATCTCCCCATTGCGTTCTGATGAGCAAATGTAGTATTGCATGGTTTTGACATCCAGTGATAATTATTGGGCTGTACAACAGGCCTCAGAAAGTCGGACCGTTGCTCCCTGAATTGGGGTGTATCTTCTTCTAGTAAAGCTCGTAATCTTTCAATCTCCCAATAAAGATCCATGTCAACCACCTGAAAAATAAAAGAAAGATATAAAAATTACAGATAGAAATAAAGAAAATTAGATACAAGTAAAGTAGATAGCTTCAAAATTAATAACTCAAGAAAAATAAGTCCCCGGCAATGGCGCCAAAAACTTGACCGGCGTAATCACACGCGTATAACGCAAGCGCACGTATCGTTCAAGTAGTCTAAAAATATCGATCCCACGAGGACTTAATTCCTACTGTTATTATTAATTATTGATACTATTTATTTACAAGTATCTAATTAAGGGAGGAGAGAATAATTGCTTTTGGTTGGTTGAATGTGGATTTCCTTAAATAAAATAAATAAAAGAAAAAAAGAAAATACTAAGAAAAATAAATAAAAGACACAAAGATCTAGGGTTGTGATTCCACACAATATTATCCTAAAGATGAATTGATTCTCTTATATATATGTAATAAGTTAGTTTGCTAACCTGGAACACGAAGATATGCAAAAGCCTCTGTCGATGGTCAGACGCAAATACCCAAATAACCCAATTAATCATATGTCTATGTTAACCAAGTTACTTGAATTCATTAAGTTCAAGTTCCAAAAGTGGCTACCCCTGCCCAACAGGTATATGTCTATCCTGTAAGGAAATCTATTAAAGGGTTATCTATCCTCAAGGAAGATCGTGGGCTATTGAATCTAAGGCTGAAACCTAAAATCCCTTCGTCAAGTTCATTTTAAGTTTACCAAATCAATCTTATTAATGGCCAATTAACGAGAAGCATTAAGCTTAAGACTCAATTAACAAACCAAAGAATTACCCATAAAAAGAAAATCAATTATTGAGTGTGTGGATATTGTGTTTCATCACTTCCCTAGAATAAAAATAAAATGATGGGGGGTTGGGGATCCACATTTACTATTTCTAATTTAGAAATCTCTCTTACTATAATATGGAATTTATTAGTGATATTACCAACCAGCCATATATGCGGTATCCTCATTAAGTCATATTTTAATTAAGTCCGACCGACCATAAAAGGCGGTATCATTATTTGTCCATAAACCAACCATATAAGCGGTAATTATCTTTCACATAAAGACCGGCCATATAGGCGGTGTCACATTATGTCAAATAAATAAAACCAGCCATTAAGGCGGTATAACCTTTTATGTTAAATTATAATTTTCATATTATAATTAAGGAAGATTAATCTAAACTAAAATAATAAAAGTTTCACCCTTCCCCTAGCGGAAATCTAACTACAAAACATAAAAGAAAATAAAAGAAAAGAAAAGAAACTACTATTACTGAAAATAAAAATGCATAAATTAAATACTGAAAATAAATACAAACAAGATGCAATCCTTAAATTCCTTACAAAAACCTAATGAAAGCATGAGAATTACAAATGAAATGGCTTGGTATTTATAGGAAAATCTAAAGGCTTCCACCAATTTCTCCACCAATTGCGCCACAAAACACTCCACCAAACATGCCACAAAACACACCACCAAACACTCCACCAAACTTGGAACCAAACAAGGCACAAAACACTCCACCAAATCAATCTTATTAATGGCCAATTAACGAGAAGCATTAAGCTTAAGACTTAATAAACAAACTAAAGAATTACCAATAAAAAGAAAATCAATTATTGAGTGTGTGGATATTGTGTTTCATCACTTCCCTAGAATAAAAATAAAATGCTGGGGGTTGGGGATCAGCCTTTACTATTTCTAATTTAGAAATCTCCCTTACTATAATATAGAATTTATCAGTGATATTACCAACCAGCCATATAGGCGGTATCCTCATTAAGTCATATTTTAATTAATTCCGACCAACCATATAGGCGGTATCATGATTTGTCCATAAACCAGCCATATAGGTGGTAATCATCTGTCATATAAAGATCGACCATATAAGCGGTGTCATATTATGTAAATAAATAAAACCAGCCATTAAGGCGGTATAACCTTTTATGTTAAATTATAATTTCCATATTATAATTAAGGGAGATTAATCTAAACTAAAATAATAAAAGCTTCACCCTTCCCCCAACGGAAATATAACTACAAAACATAAAAGAAAAGAAAAGAAGAGAAAAGAAATTACTATTACCAAAAATAAAAATGTATAAATTAAATGTTGAAAATAAATACAAACAAGATGCAATCCTTAAATTCCTTACAAAAACCTAAGGAAAGCATGCGAATTACAAATGAAATGGCTTGGTATTTATAGGAAAATCTAAAGGCTTCCACCAATTTCTCCACCAATTGCTCCACCAATTGCGCCATAAAACACTCCACCAAACATGCCACAGAACACTCCACCAAACACTCCACCAAACTTGGCACCAAACAAGGCACCAAACACGGCACAAAACACTCCACCAAACATGCTTTCATGTTTGGTGGAAGTTTGACAAATTTTTATATTTTTGAAAATGACTTTAGTAATTAAACATAACACAATTACAGATTGTTCATCGATTTCAGTCATGAAATCTTCTGAATTCGAAATTATTTAAATCTTCATTGTTGTATATCTTTGTGTCTTCTTTAATCTGGCACTTGAATAAGCTCAATCAGATATCGGATGAAAATGTTGTGGCCGAAATACCAAACTTGCGCAAAATTAGAATTTAGGACTGCACTTCGTGATGCGTATAGTAAATTTTCGTTTTTGATATTTTTTGCTCCGGATTTCATCGTTTTAGCCCCGAGTTGATTCCATTAAGTCCTAATATTATTTTTATCTGCAAAATAAATAAAAACACATCAAAACATTCATAAAACTCGAGAAACTTTACAAAATATTAGGTTAAATGAGTGGGAAATAGTGATATAATTACCACTCATCACACCCCCAAACCTAAAATTTTGCTAGTCCTCGAGCAAAACAACAAAATAAAATAACATAAACATCTTTAAAATAAAATTAAGCTAAGCCACTTTCGTAGGGATCATGGTTGCATTTAGCATATGCAACAAGCCTTTCAACCCCTAGATGTCCATAGTGGACGAGTTGTAGTCTCGTGAGGGTTTACAGCAACGATACCCATAAACGTTTGATAAAAGTAAAAAGATAGTAAAACTAATGCACACAAAAGAAAAAAGACAAGAGAAAATAGAATAAAGAAGTTACTGACTAAACATGTGAAACTTCTACTCTAAGTTTGTAGTTGTTTTCTTTCTTTCTAAATTACCGAATAAGTAAATTCTCTGATTATTTTTACCATTCTTCATATACACAACCAATAAAATATTAATCAACTCATTTTGCCCACAATAGTTACAAGTGCAGTTGAGAAGAGAGTAATATTTTTTTACTAAAGTTTTATCAGAATTCACACCTTTTTGTAGCAATGGAATAATTTTTTTTCTGATTTTTTCTTTGATTTTTGATTTTTTTTAATTATATACAATAACTTCCGTCTATATAGCGAGCTTTGGGCCAGTGGCTCCCAAACCAGTTGGCTTTAGGGCACTAGGTGTTAAGACACCCATGCAGACTTAATTACTCAGACTTTAGATATAAATATATTTTGCAACATCTTCGATCCATGTAGCGAGCTTTGGGCCAGTAACTCCCAACCCGTTGGAATTTAGGACTACACTTCGTGACGCATATAGTAAATTTTCGTTTTTGACCTTTTTTACTCCGGATTTCATCGTTTTAGCCACGAGTTGATTCCATTAAGTCCCAATATTATTTTCATCTGCAAAATAAATAAAAACACATCAAAAAGTTCATAAAACTCGAGAAACTATACAAAATATTAGGTTAAATGAGTGGGAAATAATGATATAATTACCACTCATCAAAGAATCACAAGTGCTACTCAACCCGAGAAGATTCTTATTGACGTTAGTGTACCATCCATTAAGAATCTTTAGTGAGTCGTTCAGTGTTTATCCGCTATTAACACTTACACGTCTATACGAGTCTCCAAGACTTATGGTTCATTGAGAAACCATTGGAATCACAAATTCCAGTATATGACATGTACCGGTCTCAACGGGTTTACTTTACTGACCAAGTAGTGTAAACCTTGACCAGGAACTATCTGAGAATGATAATGTTATGATACAACTCAATGTCAGTTGCGACGCTTTTGCAACAACATCATGACTAGTCATTCTAAGGTCATTACGTCTTTACCATATTAAAAGATATATATTATATAATAGAAACTGCTTATATTATCAAAATAATAACGTTTTACAATAGTATTCTCAAAGATATACAACCGGGAATCGGGGCTCTGAGCACCAACTCCAACATCTACTGGGTTCTAAAGTGGTGGTCTACACAGATCATTCAGAAATCAAATATCTGATCGCAGAGAAAGATGCCAAACCTAGATTGATCTGTTGGGTGCTTCTGCTGTAAGAATTTGACAAAGATAAGACCAAAAAATGGCATGATCAAAAAATAGTGCGCAGATAATTGGAACCAAGGTAGCAGGTGTTTTTATACAATTTAAGGTTGAAAATTTTCCCTGGAAAGTTGATATCAAGGTGGTCAGGTCCATTTGTGATCACTCAAGTTTTACCATATGGAGCTGTTGAGTTACTTGACCCCAACACCAACAGAACATTCAAAGTTAACAGTCAGCGTGTCAAGCACTACTGGGGAGAATCATTTGAGCGACAAAAAGAAAGTGTCACACTTTCAGATCTAGCCTAACATTCAGGCAGTCATTTCTAGTTTTCAACGTTAAACTTAGCGCTAGCTGGAAGGCAACCCATGCAATTTGTGTATATATTCAAATTTGATGAGTTTTATTTTTGTCTGTTTAATTTTGTAGGTAAAGTCATATTTCAAGATGGAAGAAGTTCTCGCAAATATTCACAAGCAATTTCTTTATCTCCCTTAAAGCTCTTTGATGAAAGTCTACAAAGCTCGCATGGAACGAATGAGACTTCTGATGATCAAAGGTATTCTTAATGACATTCGTTGGATTATTGAAGCACGGGTCTGATTGGCAGGTGAGTCCTCTGACTCTTTTGTTTCATATTTGCTTGGTTTAGGAAGAAACACCTATGCTAAAAAGAGAAGAGCTAAAAGAATGGGTATTTGCTATAAATGTGCACGTAGGACATATAATACTCGTTGTCATTATTTAGGAATGGTGTCTGATAACCGTGAAGATTAAATTAAATTTATTAGGGATGGCTTGAGTAAGGAGTCTTTGGATGACATATCTAAGACTCTTAAGATACATTCCAGTGGATATGTGCATCATGCAATTCACATGTTATATATACAATTCCGAAAAGAAAGACAATATTTAAGTCTCGTGAATCTTACTTTAAAAGACACTGTTTGCCAATATATATGAATATTTGATGGGAAACTTGTCCCTTACGCATAGACGTCATTCAAGCCGTTACTTCTTGTAAATATTATTATCTCTATGTCTTTAACTAATAATTGTGATTTGTTTTGTTATTTTCTTTTATTTTCTCCAATAGGATCCAGAATTTTTGAATTTCACGATATATTTTACTGTTTAACTAATAATTGTCATTTGGCAGGTACTAGTGCTATTATTACTCACCCTTTTTCAGGTTCTATAAATTCAACTCATCATTGTACTCTTGGAGATATCCAGAGTTGCCGAAAAAAAATGGAAGCCACTTCAAGAAGATGAGTTGTAAATATATGTGTGTTTTGCGGTACTAGTGTTGGTTCTAAGCCAGAGTTCGTTGATGGAGCACATGAAATGGGTTGAGTCATAGCTGAAAGGAATATGCACTTAGTATATAGTTGTGGCAATCTTGGACTAATGGGGATCGTATCAAAGGCTGTACAGAAAGGAGGCAGTCAAGTCTTGGGAATCATCCCAAAACCTTTAGCAGAGGCAAATCTTATAGAACCATCAAACAGAGAGGAACTAATCGTGCCAGGTATGTCTGAACGACTGGTGGAAATGATTAATCGTGTTGATACTTTTTATTGCTTTGCCAGGAGGCTTGGGTACGATGGAGGAAATTTTTTCAGTGCTATCTTGGGTGAACTTGAACATACACCATAAATCGATTATATTTTTTAACGCTGATAGATTTTATGATTTTCTTTGTGTGTTTCTTGATGATGCCCGGAGAAATGGGTTAGTGTCGAAGCCTATAAAAGATATCCTCTTCACTGCCAGAACTGCCAATGATTTAATTGACCAACTTTTAGCCGTTGAATCACAAAGTGACCCTATCCTTTCCAAGATAAACTGGTCCGATAATGATCGTGGTAAAAAGTGTCGGATAAATCTGGATCTTAACCTTTAATTTTCATTTTAGATGTAGAATTTCAGCTAAACATATACTGTTTTCTAAACTATTCTAATACTTTTTAGACATTGGGGACAATGTCTCATTTAGGTTTGGGGAGGGGAATGGTTGACTAGTATCTTATTTTTATTGTGTTGTTTTTATTTGATTTTTAGTAAAACAATTTCAAAAAACAAAATTTAAAATTTAAAAAAAAAATAAAGAAATATTTTGTGTTTTGTGAAACTTGACTAATCAGGTGAAACTTGACTAATCATGTGAAGTTGGTATGAGATAGATGTGTAAGGAATTTCCACTCCTGAGACGTATCTCAACATATTTCGTAACAAGTTAATTTTTGTTTATTTCCTTTTGAATTATATTAATTTGTGAACTCTCCATAATTCTGATTAAATTGGATCTTCATATGCTAAGTTGACAGGTATTATCAATATACATGGTAACATACGACCATAAGTTGTAATTGAAAAGTTTGTAATATTCAGTGCTCTAGTTTAATTGGAGGAAGCATCTAAAAAAGTGATGGAATAAAAAAAAATCAGAAAAAAAATTTCATTGCTAAAAAAAGTGTGAATTCTGATATAACTTTAGGACAAAAATATTACTCTCTTTTTAACTACACTTATGAATATTGTGGGCACAATGAGTTGATTAATACTTTGTAGGTTGTGTATATGGATAATGGTAAAAATAATCGGAGAATTTACTTATAAGGTAATTTAGAAAGAAAGAAAACAGTTATTAACTTGGATAAGAAGTTTCACTTGTTTAGTCACTAACTTGTTTATTCTCTTTTCTCTTGTCCTTTTGCTTTTGTGTGCATTAGATTGACGTTTATGGGTATCGTTGCTGTAAGCCCTCACGAGACTACAACGCGTCAACTAGGGACACCTAGGGGTTTAAAGGCTTGTTGCATACGCTAAATACAATCGTGATCCCTACGAAAATGGCTTAGTTTAATTTTATTTTAAAGTTGTTATTGTATTTTGTTTTGCTCGAGGACTAGCAAAATGTTATGTTTGGGGGTGTGATAAGCAGTGAATATATAAGTATTTACTGTCCATTTTACTTAATATTTTGTATAGTTTCTTGAGTTTTGTGAATATTTTGATGTGTTTTATGTTATTTTGTAGATAAATAAAATAACAGGACTCTCTGGCATCAATTCGGGACCAAAACAGTGAAAAATGGACAAAAATGGCAAAAATGTAAATTTCCTGCTAAAATGCACCGGTTGCTAAAATGTGCTGTGCTAAAATGTGCCAACTACTATCATGCGCCGCTAACGTGCGCCAGACACATGTCAAGATCACAGCAGACTTGCTAACATGCGTCTGCCACGTGTCAACATCATAGAAATTGTGCTAACGTGCACCGGACATGTGTCATTATCCCATACTGCTGATAGTACACGTCATTGCTGACGTCAGAGTCACGACGTGCCAAGCTTTCTGCGTCGCGATGCCAAATCAATATTTCAGATGCCGACGTTGCCGACGCCACATGTCACCATCTCCGCGAAGCCCGTGCCATGCGTCCAAAATCAACTACGCGTCACGACGCACAGTACTTAGCGCGTTGCGACGCGAAAAGCCCATCGATGCCTATAAATTCAGGCCGATTTCAAAATTACAATTCATACTTTCTTCTAAGGAATTCCTGAAGAATACTAAGAAGATTGTATCTTGCTTGTTTATTTACAGCTTTCTGTATTTAATTCATTTTAATTTACGCAATAGTTCTTTCTTTACTTTTCTTTTCTGTATTTATTTTATTTTTCAGCATGAGGAGGTAACTCCCCTCTGGTGGGGTTTAAGGTTAAACTTTTATTACTAGTATTTAGATTAATCTCCCTTAATTATAATATAAAAACTATTTAAAACCCGACTTAATGAGATACCGCCTTTATGGTCCGTTGGACTTAATTAAATTGATTTTAACCTGACTAAATTGGATACCGCCTTTATGGTCGGTTGGAATTAATCATAAATTTGACTTAATCATGATACTGCATTTATGGTCAGTTGGTAGTGTCATACAAAGTTAATATATTATAATAAGGGAGATATCTAAAATAAAAGTAATAAAAGTGGATCCTCTAACCCCCATCATTTTCTTTATTATTTTATTTACATTTTTAATTTCCAGTATTTACTTTATGTCATTTACATTATTTAAGCTTTTACTAGCCTTAGATATGTGTCGTAACTAAACCTGTTATCTGGGGTTGTGATGAATTCCAATATCACCGGTTTATAAGGGTTATTTTATAGTTTGGGTAATATAAAGTTTATTTATTAAGTCTTAAGCTTAATGCTTCTTGCTAACTGGCCATTAATAAGATTGATGTGGTAAACTTAAAATAAACTTGACAAATGAATTTTAGGTTTCAGTCTTAGACTTAATAGCCCACGATCTCCCTTAAGGATTAGATACCCCTTAATAGATTTCCTTCCAGGATAGACATATACATGTCGAGCGGGGGTAGCCACAATTGGAACTTAATCTTAATGAATTCAGGTAACTTGGTTAACATAGATATATGATTAATTGTGTTATACTGGGTATTTGTATCTGACCATCGACATAGGTTTTTGCTTAATTTCGTGTTCTAGGTTAATAAACCGATATATTGCATAAACATGAGATAACCACTTCATCTTTAAAAGATATTGGAAGGATTCACAACCCTAGATAGTTTAATAATATTGATTTTACCTTTAATTCACTTTCGCGCTATTTTATTTACTTGTTTTAGTTTAAAGTCAACATCCAATCAAACAACAAATTTATTAGATACTTGTAAACATTTGGCTTCATAAATTAATAGCTTAGGTATTAAGTACTCGTGGGATCGATACATTTTATACTACTTGAATGATACGTGCGCTTGGGTTATACGTGTGTGATCACGCCGATCAGCAGTCACTAACAATATAGCAGAATATGAAACATGTTCTTTTGGGTTAGAAACACCAGTGGCCCTAGAAGCAGAAGACGTAGAAGCTTTTGGGGACTCGATACTAGTAATTTGATAGGAGGAAATCAATGCAATGTCTACACTAGGATTTTGTTATAACTCTTTTGTGTTTAATAAATGAGAACTATTCTCTTTTTATACTTAAGGTTTGAGGTTATTTAGTTGTAAACAACTCCTAACCCTAATTGGCCCACTTGGGTGTGAATGTTCTCTTTTTTTGTTATTCATTTAATTAATTAAATACTTAATATCAAATATTAGGTATTTTTTTTGGAATCAAAGTCCAAAATTATTTAATCAAAGATTAAATAAATTAATTTAAACTCTTTAAATTAAATATTTGATTATCTCATAACTGAGTGCATTGAAGTTTTATATTAAGCTATTTAATAAATAGTTCTCGATTGTGATTTAAAAAAATTATTGATCACATTAACAATTTGTCATGACATATAGTTATACAAGTGAGTGTTGGAGTTGGTGCTTGGAGCGTCAATTCGAATAATGTATTATACTATTTATTATTTATTAATAAAATAACTACATTTTCATTTCATACCTTATTAATGGTATAATCATTCTGCATATTAGATTGATGTATAAATATGCTAAGAATGACATCGACCTTAGAATAGTCTTGTAGTAATACTGGACACTAGGTGGTCCGAAATTGGGATAAATATTACTATTGTAAACTAATCTTAATGTAAATATTCCCAGTCATTGGTTTTGGAATACAGTCGAATTCCTATAACATAGAAGACTATCACATGTCGTATATTGGAATTGGAGTTCAAATGGTTTAACCCAATAGACCTTGAGCTTTAGAAGCTCGTATAGACGTGAGGGTATTGGTTGGAGCGAATACTGAATGACTCACAGGTGATTCCTAATAGTTGGAAGAACACACCACCGTCAATAGGAATCTCCTCGAGTCGAGTAGCATATGTGATCCTTTGACTATAGGATAACATTGATTTTGTGTGAAATCTTCCACACTTTGATGCCATGTATGTCATAAATCTTTCATAGTTTGGCCTCTAGATGTTCGTTGGGTGTGGACCGATGCACTCATTAATCAAGTTCGAATCACGATAGGATCTGTCAGCCCATATGTATACCATAAGAGGTTTAGGTATCCATATGAGTAAGTCACGATTCTTAAGACTTTGGCCAAAGCCGATAACCTAGGGTGGATCGCATCAGTTGTAAAAAATTATGGACATGTCGAAATGAGATGTGCGCCTCAGAAACTTGAAGGTGTATTTTATATTTCCTAATCACAACACGGATAGCCTACGACGGAGGGATTGATAAACATATGTGATGACCTCAACTTATATAGTTCAGAAAAGTCATTCGTGTTCTTCACGAATTCAGAGGTGGTTGAATTACGTACATATTTGCTAGGCTTATATGATGAACGTGTTTGAACTTAGAGAGTCTCAATATTAAGTGTACTCATTGAGAACTTGGGTAGCCGATTAATTTTGATAAAAGATAATATTCGATATTATAATTATCAACTAAGATAATCAAGTATTATTGGATAACATTGATTATTTACTTTGATCTAATTGAATTAATTCAATAATTACACAAGGGCTTAATTATAAATTCATAAATATCTCTACCATTTGAGGATATTTTGGTAAATGCAAATATGAATTATAGGTATTTTTGGCTTGATTTAATTGGATTAAATCAAAGTGAAAGATATGTAACTAATCTATTAATTAAGCTTTGTCTTGATTTAATTGGATTAAATCAAAGTGGTAGACAAAAGTGATTAGTCACACCTAATTATACATATTTGGACAAATTATTAAGCCACATAAAAGTTGATTAGAACTTTTATTAATTAACAATTGCCTAGGTTTTATTATAAATAGCAAGCTTGAGCAAAGTTTTAATTAAGCTTGAGAAAGCTAAATACAAGCAATTCTTGGATAAATTAGGCTAAATTAGAGAAGTGTTTAGAGAAGCTTTGTGAGATCTCTACAATATTTCATCTAGGAGAAATGGATCTTGGATCTTGGAGTGAAGCTTGCTAGTATTGGAATCAAAATTGGATCTTGGAGTCAAACTTGCAAACATTGGAAGTTCTCCAACCATCTCTAATGAATAATTTATTCATAACTTTAATGAATTTTATCTTTCTTTTCTTAATAGAAAGTTCTGAGCACTCAAATCGTTCAAGTACCTAATCAACCTTTAAGGAAGATACTCCTCAACATCTCGTGAGAAGGAGTGGATTCAATATCTATGTAAAAATACACATTTACATACCAAACCATGTCCTTAAAATATGTAGTTCATAGTCTATAAGAAAAAAAAGATTTATTTATTGAGTCTTAATCTTAATGCTTCTTATTAACTGGCCACTAATAAGATTGATTTGGTAAACTTAAAATGAACTTGAGAAGGGATTTTAGATTTCAGCCTTAGACTCAATAGCTCACAATCTCACATTCACCTTAGAGATTTCCTTCCAGGATAGACATTTACCTATCGGTCGTGGGTAGCCATAATTGGAACTTAAACTTAATGAATTCAGAGTTTATTATTTAACATAGACATATAGTTAATTGAGTTACTTTGGGTATTTGCATCTGACCATCGACAGAGACTTTTGCATATCTTCGTGTTCCAGGTTAATACACCGACATATTGCACAAACATAAGATAATCACTTCATCTTTAGAATAATATTGGAAGGATTCAAAACCCTAGATAGTTTCATAATATTGATTACTTTTTTAGAATTTACTTTCACATTGTTTTAATTACTGTTCTAACTTAAAATCACCTACCAAACAACAATTAATTTTTAGATACTTGTAGAAATTTAACTTCAATAAATTAATAGCTTAGGTATTAAGTCCTCGTGGGATCGATACATTTATATTACTTGAGTGATATGTGCGTTTGCGTTACGTGTGTGATTTCACCCGATCAAGTTTTTGGCGTCGTTGCCGGGGATTTATTTATCTTTTATTATTAATTTTGGGGTTAGATACTTTACTTGTGTCTAATTTATTTTTACTTATTATTTTTATTTTCTTGTGTTTCAGGTTCTGAGACACTACATAAAAAGAAGCAGAAGCTTCGAAATCCATCTACTTGACCCAGAAATTGAAAGAACTATCAGACTGTTGAGAAGGGAAAGGCGGGAAGATCAAGAAGCACTGATCAACATGAACAATCAAGAACCTGAACCTTTGGAAGTTGCACCACCAATTCCTATTCGAGACAGAACAATTCTGGTGGTTGACGGCTTCATTTCATGTATTATATTTCCTCTCTTACCTGCAAATACGTGTGATATCAAAACATACATTCAGATGATACATCAATCAATTCAACTCGGGGAAAGTGCAACTGAAGATCCTAATGCCCACATCAGCAACTTCCTGGAAGTTTGTGATGTTGGTTTCTATTGATGTCCCAAGATTATTTAAGCCACGAAATTGAATGAATACTATAAAGAAATGTGGCGGAAATACACTTACATTGAACGGATTGGATGTGATGCTCAACACAATTTTCCTTCCCTTCAAGCCACTCCAAGATTCGGCCAAGATAAGCTTTGTTGATGAAGATGATGAAGCTCCAAGCTTTAGGATTCCAAGCTCTAAGATTCGGTTCCATATCACCTTGTATTTGATCCTTGTTGTGCTAGCAAAGATGAAAGAAAAACAACTCCAAGAACACCTCCAAGGCTCACGGTTTTGCTGTTTTTGGGAGAGAGAAAGTGTTCTGTTTTTCTTCTTCTATTTTGGCTTCAAAAACATAAAAATGAAGAATGAAAAACAATTACCAAATATTTGGTAAATGGTTTACAAAAGTCAAAGCCAATTTTGGCTCCAAAATTGTAATAAATGGCCACACCTAACTCCATCATGAATAGTGACAACATGTCACTCACCAAAAGTGACTTTTGACATCTATCACAAATAAATGACAAGTGATGTGACTCGCGATGTGACTTATGGGCCCCACTCGAATTCAAAATACGAGTGGGCCCGCAAACACTTCCGGGCTCGATTTTGCTAATTCCGAATTAACGAATTTCCGTCGCGACGTAATAATTATGCCTAGCGAAATTACTATCCACGTCGCTAACGAATTAATTCTAAATTAACTCGTTTGCCCGAATTAAAATCTAATTTTAATTCCGCGTCGAAATCCAATTTCGTTTAATATTTCGAATATATTATTTTGTCGATTAATTCCAAATTAATCTTTCTCTCTCTTCAAATAGTACTTTATCCAAGATAAAGTGTCTCCGCAATTAATCCCAGATTAATTAAGTTCGGATCATACGTCATCGGTGAATCTTTGGGAAGCGACCCAAGAGATCCCTGGATATGTTGGCAGTAAATACGATCGTCGGACTATCCGAACACGTGCGTACCTCATACTACGTTTTTACCGATTTACGAGACAATGTTGGCATCTAGCAAAGCGCCATGCCTACCCAATTCTCCAAAAATATTCTTACTGGAATATACGATCTATGTCAGGCGTAGTATACCGTAGTATTGTGTATTGCGATCCAATATCGGATGTCACGTGCAAGGCCTGAGGCTGGATTAGTGTATGCCCCGTACGAAGCACATATCAGATATCAAGCAACTAGTCTCTTTGAATCGGAGAATCATGACCTAGTCATATTATCCCGATGGTTGCAACACTATAGAGAACGAGTTCTGAATCCCAGCGTGATCATCATCTCCATATGTCTGAAGTGATACTTCCGTCTTGACATCACATCCAATACACTACGATTCTCAATAAACCCAGAAGAGGCGTACACAGAACCTGTTAAAGCCCTGGATGACCAAAACCAAAGTTTACCGATTGTCGCAAGTACTAGCGATGCAAGTCTCAGGTTAAGACCAAATACACCTACCCTGAAGCGGACTCCCATAGACACATATACATACTACCAATGGGATTCCGCGGGGTCTATCCAGAGCGAAGCTATTTTTCGTACCATCGGTAAAACACAACCTCCTATCGCACTTGCATAAGTATCCAATACTTAAATATATGAGAACTATGTCGTTATGCCCTCATAACGCGCACAAGTGCAATACTAGTCTATTCCGCATTATCGATGTCCAATCTCGATAATACTACGACTAGGGATATTTAATGATTAAACCTTTATGGATTGATACTGTCTCATATCATCTCAATCCGGAATTAATCATAAGGACTTCTACCATTTATATATCAAAGTAAATAAATTACAAAACGGTAAAAGGAAATTTCATTACAACATAGTTAATTTTGTACAAAAACACAATGTCTTTTACAAACAATGACGCTATTGGTCATAACTGTCCAAAAATCTCCCACTTGGCCTATAGCCAGTCACTCAAGCATCTAATACCTGAACTATGTACATATCGCTCAAACTTTTGCTGAGGAATAGCTTTCGTCAGCGGATCTGCCATGTTGTCATCTCATGCGACCTTCTCGACCTTCATATCGCCACGATGTATGATCTCTTGAATCAGATGGAAACGTCGAAGAACATGCTTGGATCGTTGATGGGACCGCGGTTCCTTAGCCAGTGATATAGCCCCGTTATTGTCATAATACAATGGAACGGGCTCAGCTGCTAACGGAACTACTCCTAATCCAATTAGGAATTTTCGGATCCAAACTGCTTCCTTTACTACTTCAGCTGCAGCAATGTACTCTGCTTCTGTTGTTGAATCGGCAACAGTCTCTTGCTTGGAAGATTTCCAGCTCACTGCTCCGTTATTCAAGCAAAATATGTACCCGGATTGTGACTTGCAGTTGTCTTTGTCGGTTTGGAAACTTGCATCGGTATACCCAGTTACCTCAAGTTCTCCATCTCCATAGATTAAGAAAGCATCCTTAGTTCGTCTAAGATACTTAAGGATACTCTTAACCGCCATCCAGTGACCTTCACCTGGATCGGCCTGATATCGACTACACATGCTCAAAGCATAGGAGACATCAGGTCGCGTACATATCATGGCATACATGATCGATCCGACTGCCGAGGCGAACGGTATCCGACTCATGTTGTCTCTTTCATCTTGAGTTTTAGGACACATGTCCTTAGATAAATAGATGCCATGTGACACTGGTAACAGTCCCCTTTTGGACTGATCCATGTTGAATCTCTTCAACCCTTTGTCAATATATGTACTCTAGGAGAGTTCAAGCAGCTTTCTAGATCTATCCCGGTAGATCTTTATACCTGAACCATTATTGATGTACAAAAAGGTGAACTAACCATGAGGGTGTAGGAGCAAGAAGTAACATTCAATGTTTTCAAAGCCATGAAATTTCCAAATGATAAACGAGAGAGGGAATGTTTCAGACTTGATGTAATAGATAGTATCATCCAGAAAACAGATGCAATGAAACTTTCCACTGAGAAACTTGAAACATACCTCACCAACATGACTGATAGAGAATTAGATGATGAGATTCTAGAATATATTAACTATCTTGATGGAGCCTTTTGCTTCAGATCGACACCACAAGTGGAAAGTTTGGAACTACCGAAAAAAGAGTGAATCATGCCCTCGATTGAAGAACCACCACAGCTGGAACTAAAGCTACTTCCGAACCATCTCAGGTATGCATAATTGGAAAACTCTTCTGATTTACCTGTGATTATTTCTTCATCGCTAACATAGGTGCATGAAGATAAGTTGTTGAGAGTGTTACGAGAGCACAAGAGAGCTATTGGCTGGACTATAGCAGACATTCGAGGCATTAGTCCATCATTTTGCATGCATAAAATCCTAATGAATGACGAGTACAAAGCCACAATGGAGCATCAACGGAGACTGAATCCAATCATGAAGGAGGCTGTGCAGAAAGAAATCATCAAATGGCTAGATGCAGACATCATTTACCCTATCTCTGACAGCTCTTGGGTAAGTCCTATGCAATATATACCTAAGAAAGGAGGAATGATTGTAGTCACAAATGAAAAGAACGAGATGATTTCGACAAGAAAAGTGACTGGATGAAAAGTATGCATGGACTAGAAGAAGCTGAACAAAGCAACACGGAAAGATCATTTCCCACTACCATTCATTGACCAGATGCTAGACAGATTGGCTCGACATGAATTCTACTATTTTTTGGACGGATACTCAGGATACAATTAGATTGCCATCACCCCAGAAGATCAGGTTCACATACCCGTATGGCACTTTTGCTTTCCGCAAGATGCCATTTGGACTCTGTAATGCTCATGTCACATTTCAACGTTGCATGATGGCCATCTTTTCAGACATGATAGAACAAAGCATGGAAGTCTTCATGGATAAATTCTCATTATTTGGAGACTCGTTCGACCACTGCTTGCAAAATCTGGAAAAAAATGTTACAAAGATGTGAAGATACAAATCTGGTATTGAACTGGGAGAAATGCCACTTCATGGTTCAGGAAGGCATTGTCCTGGGACATAGGATCTCACATAAAGAAATTGAGGTAGACAAAGCAAAGATCGAGACGATAGAGAAAATACCTCCACCATAATCCGTCAAAGGGATTCGAAGTTTTCTCGGGCATGCAGGATTTTACAGAAGATTTAACAAAGACTTCTCCAAGATTGCTAAACCATTATGCAATCTGTTGGAGAAAGACGTGTTGTTCCACTTCCCCAAAAAATGCCACCATGCTTTCGAGATCTTGAAATAAAATTTGATCTCTGCCCCCATCATAGTAGCACTAGACTGGATGCTTCCATTTGAAGTGATGCGCAATGCTAGTGATTTTGCTATAGGTGCAGTTTTGGGACAATGTAAGGCGAAAGTTTTTCACACCATTTACTATGTCAGTAAAACCTTGAATGACACACAACTTAACTACATAACAACTCAAAAAGAGTTGCTCGTAGTTGTGTTTGCTTTTGATAAATTCCACTCATATTTGCTGGGTCTCAAAGTGGTGGTCTACACAAATCATTCGGCAATCAAATACATGACAGCGAAGAAAGATGCCAAGCCCAGATTGATCCATTGGATGCTTCTACTGTAAGAATTTGACGTGGAGATCTGAGATAGGAAGGGGACAAAAAAGCAAGTGGCAGATCACTTGTCGAGGCTCGAATATGGAGGTACAATGATAATAAAAGAAACTTTCCAGATGAACAATTGTTTGCCATCAAGCAGCAGGAAGTCCCATGGTATGCTGACTATGTAAACTACATAGTATCAGGGAAATGGTCTTTGGAATGGACATATCAGCAACGGAATAAATTCTTCAAAAAAGTCAAGAACTATTCTGGGATGAGCCGTACCTATTCAAACGTTGTGCTGATCAGTTATTGTGACGTTGTGTGCCACATGAGGAGGTCAATAGTGTCATGCAACATTGTCATTCATCACCATATGGCAGATACTTCAGCGGAGATAAAACCGCGGCCAAAGTCCTACAAAAAAGTTTGTTCTGGCCCACCTTTTTTTAAAGATGCTCACTTATTCGTTCTTCAATGTGACATGTGCTAGAGAACGAAAAATATTTCGAGGAGAAATAAAGGACCTCTTCAAAGCATTCTCGAAGTGGAGATATTTGATGTATGGGGGATTGACTTTATGGGACCCTTTGTTCCATCATATGGAAACATGTACATTCTGGTTGCAGACTACGTCTCCAATTAAGTTGAAGCAACATCATTTGCATCAAAATGACTCCAAAGTGGTGTTAAAATTCCACAAAAAGAATATTTTCACTCACTTCGGAACACCTCGAGCGATCATCAGTGATGGTGGCACACACTTCTACAATAGATATTTTGATGAACTCCTAGCTAAATATGGAGTTACTCACAAAGTTACCACTGCTTACCATCCGCAGTCAAATGGACAGGTTGAAGTTTCAAACAAAGAAATCAAAAGAATCTTGGAGAGAACCGTTGGTTCAACAAGGAGGGACTGGTCTACAAAATTGGATGACGCATTATGGGCCTACCGGACTCTTATAAGAAACCCATTGGAATGTCCCCATATCGAATGGTGTTTGGGAAAGTATGTCGTATGCCTGTGGAGCTCGAACATAAAGAGTACTGGGCACTGGAAAAGCTGAATTTTGATCTTCAAGCAGTATGAGAGAAACGGCTCCACCAACTGAACGAATTGGAAGAATTTCACCTTCATGCTTATGAGAATGCCAAACTGTAAAAAAAATATCAAAAAGTGGCATGATCAGAAAATAGTACACAGACAACTGGAACCATGGCATCAAATATTGTTATACAACTCAAGGTTGAAAATTTTCCCTGGCAAGCTGAAATCACGGTGGTCAAGTCCATTTGTGATCACCCAAGTTTTACCCTATGGAGCCGTTGAGCTACATGACCCTAACTCCAATGATACATTCAAAGTCAATAGCCAACATGTCAAGCACTATTGGGGAGAATCCATCAGGCGTCAAAAATAGTCTCAAAGTCAACAGCCAACATGTCAAGCACTAATGTTTGAGCAGTCATGTCTAGCTGACGACGTTAAACTTAGCGCTAGTAGAGAGGTAACCCATGCAATTTGTGTATATATTGAGATTTTATGTGTTTTATTTTTGTTTGTTTAAATTTTGTAAGAAAAGTCACAGACATGATGAAAGACGTTCTCGCAAAACTTCACAAGCATTTTCATTCTCTCCCTCAAAACTCTCTGATGAAAGTCTACAAAGCACGCATTGAAAGAATGAGACTTTTGATGATCAAAGGTATTCCTAGTGACATTCGTTGGATAATTGAAGCACGAGTTCGCTTGACAGGTGAGTCATCTGACTCTTTTATTTCATTTCTTATTGGTTTAAGAAAAAACACCTATGCTAAGAAAAGATGAGCTAAATGATTAGGTGTTTGTTATAAATATGCACGATGTACATGCAATACTTGTTGTCTTTCTTTAGAAATGGTGTCTGATAATCGAGAAGATAAAATAAAATTCATTAGGGATGGCATTAGTAAGGAGTCTTTAGATGATATATCATTGACTCTTGAGACGCATCCTAGTGGATATGTCAATCATGCAATTCACAATTTACATACACAGTTTCGAAGAGAAAGACAACAATTGGGTCTTGGGAATTTGACTTTAAAAGACCCTGTTTGCCAATTTATAAAAAATTGGAAGGGAAGCTTGTCCCTGACATAAAGAGGTCGTTCAAGCCGCTACTACCTATACATATTATTGTTTTAATTTCTTTGTCTTTACTAATAATTATGATTTACTTTATTTGAATTCCTTTTATTTTCGCCGACAGGATCCAGACTTTTTGACTTTCACGATTTATTTTACTGTTCAGCTAATAATTGTCATTTGGCAGGTACTAGTGCAATTATTACTCACCGTTTTTCAGGATCTATAAATTCAGCTCATCACTGCTCTCTTCAACACATCCAGATTAAAGAGAGAATAAAAAAATGGAAAAAACTTCAAGAAGACGTGTCATGAATATCTGTTTGTTTTGCGGGAGTAGTTCTGGATCTAAGTCATAATTTGTTGAGGCAACAAAAGAATTGGGTAGAGTCATAGTTGAGAGGAATATACACTTAGTATATGGTGGTGACAATCTTGAACTGATGGGTTACGTTTCAAAGGCCGTACAGGAATGAGATAGTCAAGTTGATGGATTTTTTGATGGATTTTTTGACTTTGTTTTTGTGTTTCTTGAAGATGCCAGGAGAAATTGGTTCCTTTCAAAACCCGTAAAAGATATCCTCTTCATTGGCAGAACAGACAATGATTTAATTGACCAATTCTTAGCCTTCGAATCAAAAATTGACCCTATCCTTTCTAAGATAAACCGGTCTGATAATGATCGTGGTAAGAAGCATCGAATAAATATGGATCTTAACCTTTAGTTTTCTTTTTAAATATACAATTCCACGCTAACCAGTACTATCTTGTAAACTTTTCTTATTCTTTTTAGAAATTGGGGCCAATGTCTCAATTGGTTTTGAGGGAGGGGAATAGTTGACTGGTATCTTGTTTTTATTTTAATAGTTGACTAGTATCTTATTTTTATTTTTCTGTGTTGTTTTTGCGTTGTTTTTAGTCAAAAAGTATTATTTTTATTTTTATATTTTTAACTTGATTAACCAAGTGGAATTGTGTTTTGAGATAGTTGTGTAAGGAGTTTCCACTCCTGAGACGTATCTCAGCCTAATTCGTAACTAGTTAATTTTTGTTTATATCCTTTTGAATTATTTAAATTTGTGAATTCTCCATAATATTGACTAAATTGGATCTTCATATGCTCATTTGACAGATATTATCAACATAGATGGTAACATACAAACATGGGTTGTAAGTGAAAGTTTGTAATATTCAGTGCTTTGGAAATAGCACCTAAAAGTGATGGAATAAAAAAATGTGTATATAAATAATTAATAATGCTTTTACTTAGTAACCGGACATATTGCCTCAGTAAGCAATAAGTGTTCGCGTCAAACAGAAAAACCTGAGTTAATAATAATAAAGTTTCTACTTAGTAACCGGACATCTTGCCTTAGTAAGTAGTGATTATTTGTATCAAACAGTAGAACTTTTAACATCTGGGATCCAAGTAATTAAGTCCGTAGGGGTGTCTTAAAACCTAGTGCCCTAAAGCCAACAATTTTGGGAGTCACTAACCCAAAACTCGCTACAAGGATTGAAGATGTTATATCAAAAAAGAAAATCAGAAAACAAAAATCCATTGCCAAAAAGGTGTGAATTCCGATATAGATTTAGGACAAAAATATTACTCTCTTTTCAACTGCACTTATGAATATTGTGGGCACAATAAATTGATTAATGCTTTGTTAGTTATGTATATGAAGAATGGTAAAAATAATCGGAGAATTTACTTATTTAGTAATTTAGAAAGAAAGAAAATAACTATTAACTTGGATAAGAATTTCACTTATTTAGTCACTAACTTATTTTGTGTGTTTGATTGTACATTTGATTGACGTTTGTGGGTATCGTCGCTTTAAGCACTCACGAGACTATAACTCGTCCACTAGGGACACCTAGGGGTTTAAAGACTTGTTGCATACACTAAATACAATCGTGATCCCTACGAAAGTGGCTTAGTTTAATGTCATTTTAAAGTTGTTTATTGAATTTTATTTTGTTTGTTTTGCTCGAGGACTAGCAAAATGTTAGGTTTAGGGGTGTGATAAGTGGAAAATATATCAATATTTACCGCCTCTTTTACTTAATATTTTACATATTTTATCAAGTTTTGTGAATATTTTGATGTGTTTTGTGTTATTTTGTAGATAAATAAGATTTCGAGATTCAATGGAATCAAATATGGGCCAAAACGGTGAAAAACGAATGAAAAAGGGCAAAATAAGAAATTTATTGTCCACGCGTCGCGACCTGCAACCTTCTTTACGTCACGACGCAACTCAAATATATAGCCTGCCGACATGCGTCATCACTTGCATCATCATGACGTCAGCGTCGTGATGCCCAAGCCTTCACGCGTCGCGACGCAGACATAATAATTTAGCCGCCATTCACTGTATCATGTGTCGCGACGCAGAAGACTTGGCGCTTCATGACACAGCCTGTTTTTGAAGCCTATAAATAGCAGTCTAAATCAAAAGGAAAATTCATACCTACTTATGGGGAATTTCTTAGAATACTAAGAAGATAATATCTTGTTTGTTTATTTTCAGCATTCTTGTATTTTATTTTTATTTTAGCAATAAAATTGTTTGTGTTTTTATTTAAGCATGAGTACATAACTTCTTTCTGTTGGGGTAAAAGGTGAAACTTTTATTATAATAATTTAGATTAATCTCCCTTATTTATAATATATAAATTATCTTAAAATTTGACTTAATTGGATACCACATTTATGGTCGGTTGGACTTAATTTAATTTGACTTAATCCTGACTTAATTGGATACTGCTTTTATGGTCGATTGGATTAAATTAAATTTGACTTAATTGGAAACCGCCTATATGGTCGGTCGGTAACTCATGCAAAATTTATATATTATAACAATGGAGATTTCTAAATTTTAATTAATAAAAGTGGATCCCCTGACCCCCAGTATTTTATTTTATTATTTTATTTTAACTTTTTAGTTTTCAAATTTGTTTTATAATATTTTGTTTATTTAAGTCTTTAGTAGTCCTAGATATGTGTCGTAATTAAATACATTATCTAGGGTTGTGATGAATTCCAATACCATAGGTTTATAAGTTGGTTATTTTGTGTCTTGTGTGATGTATAGGTTTATTTATTGAGTCTTAATCTTAATGCTTCTTATTAACTGGCCACTAATAAGATTGATTTGGTAAAATTAAAATGAACTTGACGGAGGGATTTTAGGTTTCAGCATTAGACTCAATAGCTCACGGCCTCACATTCACCTTAGAGATTTACTTCCAAGATAGATATATACCTGTCGGGCGTAGGTAGCCATAATTGGAACTTAATTTTAATGAATTCAGAGTTTTTTAAGTAATATAGATATATAGTTAATTGGGTTAGTTTAGGTATTTGCATCTGACCATCGATAGATCGACATATTGCATAAACATAAGATAATCACTTCATCTTTAGAAGAATATTGGAAGGATTCACAACCCTAGATAGTTCCATAATATTGATTACTTTTTTAGAATACATTTTCGTATTGTTTTAATTATTGTTCTTAGTTAAAATCACCAACCAAACAACAATCAATTTTTAGATACTTGTAAAAATTTAACTTCAATAAATTAATAGCTTAGGTATTAAGTCCTCGTGCGATAGATACATTTTATACTACTTGAGTGATACGTGCGCATGTGTTACGCGTGTGATTTCACCCGATCAATCTCGTAAATATTTACAGAGCCAAAATACTTCCTTAGATGCTTTACAAGTGGTTATACACTCATCCTCCATGGTGGAGTCAGCAATGCAAGATTAATTTTTTCTCCTCTATAAAATAGCTCCAACACCTAGGGTGATCTAGATGTTGATTTCCTAGAATCCACATTCGTATGAAAATCAGAATCGATATATCATCTGATGATCATATCCTCACTAGAATATGCAAGCATATAATTTCTCGTTCTATTAAGATACTTGATAATATGCTTTACAACCACCCAATGATCTAATCAAGGGCTTGACTAAAATCTACTTACCATTCCCATTGTATAACATATATCTGGTCTCATACATAGCATATCATATAAAAGACTACCAGCTATAGGAGCATAATGGATATATCTCATTTCCTCAATTGCTTAAGGTGTTTTAGAAGACTGTTCATTTGACAAATGAATTCTATGTCGAGAAGGTAAATTATCTTTCTTAAACTTTTACATTGCGAATCGTACAAGGATCATGTCGATGTAGGATGTCTGAGATATAACTAATAGTCATTTTATACAATCTCGAATAATCTTGATCACAAGTTCATAAAATGCCTCTCCCAAATCTTTCATTTGGAATTAGTTAGCTAGCCAGTATTTTACGATCGATAATACTCTTAAATGATTCCTAATGAGTAAAATATCATTGATGTGTAACGTGATAAAACCTACCATTTTATCAATGTCTTGCATGTAAACACAAGGCTTATCGACATTCTGCTAAAAGTTATAAGACTTGGTCATCGTATAAAATCTTATGTTCCAAGATCAAAAAAGCTTATTTAAGTCTATAAATGGACCTTTGCAGCTTGCAAACAGTTTGCTCTTAGCCTTGTGCAACAAATCCCTTTAGTTACACCATATAGATTCTCTCATCAAGATTACCATTTAAGAATGTTGTATTAACATCCATTTTTCATATTTCATAGTCATAATATGAAGCTATAGATAGAAGAGTATGGATATATTTAAGCATAGGTACAAGCAAAAAAGTCTCTCCATAATCGACTTTCTCTTTTTGGGTATAACCCTTGCCCACTAACCTAACTTTGAAGGTTTGAACTTTCCCATCTACTCCGATCTTCTTTTTGTAGATCTAATTGCAACCTTAGGTTTTATCGTATTCAGTTGGTCTACAAGTTCCCAAACTGAGTTGGTGTACATTGGCTCCATCTCAAGATTCATGGCTTTGAGCCATTTCTCTTTATCAAAATCATCCATTCCATTACGATAAGTTAACGGGTCTTCTACACCATCATTAGAGGCAACAACTTGTGTCTATCCAATTTCTATGTAGGGATCAAGTTATTGTGTAACCTTTCACTGTGTCTAGGTGGCAGATCATTCTGATGTGTATATATCTAAAATTCACATGTTGAAGGTGTTACACTGTTGTCAATTTTTATTATTGAAGATATGTTGATTGAACCAATAAGTAATTCATCAAGTACAACTCTACTGCGAGGTTCGAATTCCTCCTTATAGTCCTCCAAAAGAAACGTGGCATTTGTCAATACAAACACTTTGTTATCTTTATGGCTATATAAGAATCCACCCCTAGTCTCTTTAGGATACCCTATAAATAGGCACCCCTAAGAACGTGGTTCCAACTTTGTAGCCTTGTTCTTTAGAACATATGTTGAGCACCCCATATGCGAAAATGTCACAAACTAGATTTACAACCGTTCCACAACTCTAAAGGTGTTTTAGGACGTACTTAGATGGAACTATATTCAGGATATACATTGTTGTCTGTAATACACATCTCCATAAATAACTAGGTAATAAATTATAACTAAACATTGATCTCATCATATCTTATAGGGTTCGATTTTTCCCTCTGTAACACCATTGTGTTGTAGTGCTCCAAATGTTGCGAGTTAGGATAATATCCCATGATCTACCAAGAATTTCTTGAATTCATTATCGAGGTATTCACCTCTATGATCTGATCGTAGAATTTTAATGGTTTTATCTAACTAGTTCTCAACCTCAACATGAAATTCTTTGAACTTTTCCAAGGTATCTGATTTGTACTGCATTAGGTAAACATAGCCATATCAAGAATAATTGTTGAAGAATATGATGAAGTATTCATAACCACCTCTTACTCTTACATTCATTGGACCATATACATCTGAATATATGAGTCCAAATGGTTTATTAGACCTTAGTCATTTTCCAGTAAAAGGTATCTTGGTCATTTTGTCGTATAGACAAGATTCATAGACTAGTAAAGTGCCTAACTTTAACTGGTTTAAAGTTTCGCTCTTTACTAATATATCTATCTGTTCAAGTTTGATATGGCCAAGTCTAAGGTGCCAAAGATATGTATTATCACGAGAAATATTTTTTTGTTTTAGGGATTTCAATTTTAAATATTTCAATATTGAGCTATGAGTTATATATTAACGGCCTTAACAAATATGAGATATTTTCCAAGTTTCTTGTTCATATATTTACTCCATTTCTTGAAATAATAACTAAATTATTATTAAAGGAAATAGAAAAATCAGCATCCGATAGTTTGGAAATATAAGTCAAATTATTAGGAAATCCATAAATAAACAAAACACTATCAAAATTCAAATAATTATTATTCAAAAATTTAAACCTAGATACTCTCATTGCTCTTGCTGAAATGACATTCTTGGTCCTAACTCTCATGGTGAAGCCACATTTAGCAAGGTCCATCCATAAATCAAGCAACTTTAAAGAATAACAAACATGGTTAGTGGCTCCAGAATCTATAATCCATGCAGATTTATCATCCTCCACTAATAAGGACTCAATAACAAGTAAATCATAATTAAATATAACCCTCTTCTCTTTTAGCTCTGCATGGTACTTAGGAAAGTTCATTTTCCAATGCCAATATTTGTTATAATGAAAACGTTTCCCTGTGGGCTTGGCGTCCTTAGAGTCTTTCTTATTTTTCTTAGGTTTTACCTTAACCTTCAGCCTTAACGTTCCTAGTTTTTCTCTTCATTTTCTTTACAGATTTTAAAGATTTGGTAACATTTACCTTTGCACTAGGCTTATCATTGTCCATCAGCATGGACTCATAAGAGGTGAGCTCATTGAGCACTTGTGGGAGTATAAAAGTCAACTTATTCATACCATAATTTCTTTTAAACTATAGGAAACTTTTCGAAAGAATTTTCATGATCATGGTGATCTAGCTAGGTTTGTCAATACGACCTCCATGTGTTTCGGCAATGATGAAGTATATCATCATCCTTAAGACATGCTCTCGAACATATGACCCCTCCTTCATCATTATGGTCATCACGGAGCATAAAGATTCATGATGTTGCACCTCAGAAGGTTGCTCGAACATGCCATGTAATGACTCCAACGTCTATAATATTGTAGCCATTATTTAGTGCTTTACAGCAAACACATCAAACAACCCTACTAGTAAGTAGCAGTTGGCATTCTCATCGGCCGCGACTCATTTCTGGTGTATATCACGAACAGGTTGGCTGGAAATTCTAGCCAGTTATGGATGACATTCCTCTATTAAGACAAACTTGAGGTCTTGACAGACTATGACAACATTCATATTACTTTTTCATTTAACATAATTTTCTTCTATTATTTTATTGTTTGTAATAATGGAAATAATTGGGGAAACCATGGCTGAAAATATTCATATGCATTTATTATCATTGATCGCATATTAAATCATCATAAATTAGCATAAAATTAAACATGATGCATGAACTGTTGAGATATATACCCTAGAGCATCATATAATATGTAAATATGGTTATTATCGTAATAATAAGCAATGCATTATTCATTTACAAAATGTTTGATTTAATTAGCATATTATAAATTATCTTGTATACCCATGATTACTCATGTACTTTTAGACTTAGTGTATAAGTATCATGAACAAGAGGATTTAGGTCTAAAATTAGTAATATGAAATAGTTTGTAGAGAACAAACAAAGATGAGTATTTTGTTTGTGGTTTATCTACAGTTGCGGTCAATTTTATAAATGCATGACAACCATGATTCGAGATCATTCATGTGGCGACATAGGAATTAATATTGTAGGAAATAGATTTCCCGCATAGCGAAAGCGAAGTTAGGCACATGGATCGACCTTGAAAATTTCTTTCTATCATTTCCCCTCTTAAGCCGAATCTGGATAAGATCTTATTTACTGGTTTAATTTTTTTGAAATTTCTTTATGGACAGTAACAATTTTATTATTCACAATACAATGCTTGCGGTCACTATTCACTGCTACATTGTGCGCGGAAACTGTTCACTACTACAGTATTCGCGGTTAGTATTCACTACTACAATACTCTGCTATAGTACCACAAATTCTGCTTATTATGCTTAATCTTTTGCAATAGTTATGAGTATTTTTTAGCCTCCGAAACAGCCAAAAGGCAACCCCGAATTAGCCTCGCAGAAGAATGAGAAGATGGTTTTGTCAATACCACTCGGCCTTCCGTACTATTTTCGTTACCAACAAATTAAAGAGTGGGCTTCACTCATAATTTTTAATCTCTAAACGTTTTAGAGAAGGAAAAAAATATTATCACATAATTTTTCTTCTTTTTATTTTTGTTTCAACGCTTGAGAGGAAAAAAGATGAACAAAGTGGCTAGGTATTTTTTAAAAATTTAGATTTTTTTTTCAAAAAGCAAAATAACAATTGCTTTATATGTTAGGGTTTAGGTTAACATAATTATAATTGAAATTATCGTTATATCCCTAAACTCTTGAGCATTTTTGGCCAAACTCTTAAAAATTTGTAATAACAAAATTTATAGTTGAATGTCTTCATAATGAAACATTAAACCTCCACCTTAATACATATTTCGTAACTCATTTTGAAATAATGTGTATTGATATCAAATATTAATACACATTTTAAATTAAATAATTATTAAATTAACAAATAATTTAATATTTACAAAATATAAATATAAATTTATATGATTATCTCATAATCATTAAATAATGAAAATATTATATTAAACTTATTTAATATAATTTTCAAGTGAGACTTCAATTATTAATCACATTAATATTCTTAACACAATCTATTATTATGCATGTGAGTTCATAATTGGACGATCAAATTATGATATGATTTTCTATAGCATATCTAGCTAGTACGAGGACCAAATAGACCTGCAGTTCCGAGCACCAATAATCCCAGGTTATTAATTAAAACCTCTTTAATTAAATATTCTGAATTATTAGCTTTAGGTTCACTAAAAACCTAAAGTTTCACTCTCATTGATGTAGATATATAAAATAAGCCGAACTATGTCGGTGTCCATCTATATAATCATTACATACGGATTGACCCTCCATAAATATCTCATAATTAGAGCCGGTTTGTAATATTTTGTTATACCCCTCTAATTATTTTATGTCATAAATACCTTTGATTCTTTAATGAAAGATTTATTCATAACTATTATGAATATTAATCTTTATATTCGTGAAAGAAATACTTGAATGCTCTAACTATTCAAGTTCCGAATCAATCTTTAAGGAAGATACACACTTACTTCTCACAAGAATGAGTGGATTCTATATCTGTATAAAATGTCTTTACCCACAAACCAAATCATGTCCCCAAAGTACGTAGATTGGTCAGGATTTCTTCACCAATCTCACCTTTATGAATCAAATTACATAGCCTGCCATATAAGAGTTTCGTAGTATACTCAAGATTCAGATCAACCCATATATGATCATCTATTAGACTGATATGAATTTCTTTATTTAACATATATTAAAAGAAATTCATTTTTGTCTTGTTCCAGTCTTATATGATCGCATCATATAAGGTACCTTTATTCCAATGTTACCACATGAACGAACCCGTATCAAAGTTATCATACAATATAGAATGGACCGCAGCTGTATATAAACCACAAACAAAGTGCATGTCTTTGTTTTCTCTCTACGGACTATTTAGGATTACTAATTTCGTATTTAAATCATATTGTGTATAACACTTATACACTAAGTTTGAAAGTACATTTAGTATCCAATGACATACATGACAATTTATAATATGCAATTTTAAAATAAATATTTTAATAAATGAATAAATGCATCGTTTATTACTTAAAATAAAATGACGTTTACATCTTAAATTATGCTTTATGGCATATATCTCAATAATCTCCCACTTGCAATAGAGCAAATGAGATATGTCATATAATCTTATACCTCTAGATGACCTTTAAACACTTTCGTTATCAAGGTCTTTGTAAACGGATTAGCTAGATTCTCTGCAAACGCTATCTGTAATATCTCCATAAAGAGATGATATTTCCTCTTTATATGGTTCCCTCTCTTGTGGCTTCTTGGTTCTTTGGAACTTACTGCTACACCACTATTATCGCAATAAGGTATATGTGATTTGTCCATATCTGGAACAACTTCCAAATCTCCCAAGAATTTATGAAGCCATAGTGCTTCCTTAGCTGCTTCACAAGTTATTACATAATCAGCCTCCATGGTAGAGTCTGCAATGCAAGATTGTATTATACTCCTCCATAATATGGATCTCCTACTAAGGTGATTACTGATTCGAATATTGATTTCCATAATCTACATTCGTCTGATAATCAGAATATGTATATCCTCTAAGGATCACATCCTCACTAGAATACACAAGCATAAAGTTTCTCATTCTCTTAAGATACTTGAGAATGTGTTTTACGGCTACCCAATGATCTAATCATGGGTAATTCTGAAACCTACTGACTACTCCCACTGTAAAGCAGATGACTGATATCGTGCATACCATAGCATACGTGAGACTACCAACTGTTGAGACATATGGAGTCTGTCTCATTTCCATAACTACTTAAGGTGTCTTAGAAGACTATTCATTGGACAAATGAATTCCATGTCGAAGAGGTAAATTACCTTTCTTGGAATTCAGCATCCAAAATCATACAATAATCTTGTTGATATAGGATGCCTGAGACATAGCTAACAGTAATCTCTTGTGATCCTGAATGATCTGGATCCCAAGTATATAACGCGTTTATCCCAAATATTTCACTTGGAATTGGTTAGCTAGTCAGGATTCTTACGTCCGATAATATTTTTACATCATTCTCAATGATTAAAATACATCGATATATAATACAAGAAAAATCACCTTACTATCAATGACACTCTTGTATACACAAATTTCATTGACGTTATGTTCAAAATAATAAGACTTGATCATCGTATAAAATCTTATACTCCAAGATCAAGATGCTTGCTTTAGTCCATAAATAGACCTTTGCAGCTTGCAAACCTTGTGTTATTGACCTTGGGCAATGAATCTCTCTGGTTGCACCATATAGATGCTCTTATCAAGACTACCATTCAAGAATGCTGTCTTGACATATGTCTGTCATATCTCATATTCATAATATGTGGCAATGGATTGAAATGTATGAATAGATTTAAGCATGGCTACTGGTGAGAAAGTCTCACCATATTCGACTTTCTCTTTCTAGGTATAACCCTTGTCCACTAACCTAGCTTTGAAGGTCTGCACCTTCCCATCTACTCATCTCTTCCTCTTCTAGATCCACTTGCAACCTATAGGTTTTACCCAATGAGGCTGGTTTACAAGCTCTCAAACTAAGTTGGAGTACGTGTTGAAACAAATTACAAGGATCAGAATAATATTACCGTTCATCAAGAAAATAAAATCGAAACTGGGTTGAGTCGCGTACTAGGTCACTCTCTTTAAGACGTTTCGCGGCTCTGTCCAAGAAATTGTGATAACAGTAATCGACACCAACGTCCCCAGAATAAAATAGCCCAGATAAACATTGTTTCAATTGGTTAGCATAGAAATCTGATTGGAATACTCACACCCGCGCTCAAACTTTGCTCGGAAGACGAAATAAAAATAGTAGAGGGACTCTCATTTTTTTCGTAAGTCTGTATTTTACAAATGGAAAAACCTCTTCTTATATAGTATTTTGAAAAGGATATTTTTGTTAAAATAAAATCATATACATTGATTAGAAATTAAGAAAAATAACAGTAAAGAATTAAAAGAAAATTATAACTGACAAATGTTTAAATTTTTAACAGTTTCAATTTCATGTTAATGAAAAAAACCTATTGAATTTAAAAAGAGAGTTGTTACACATAATTATTTGATTTATTTTTTTCAAAACGGGTTAAAAATTTAAAAAGAAATTTGTTACGAATGTTACAAACTTTTGAAAAAAATAATTAAAAATATTTTCTCCAAAAAGTTAGATATGCACCCGCACCCGTCCCGAACCGACCGACCGACGGCGGCGGCGCGCACGTGTAAGGTGGACCAACTTTGGCCCAACTCCTCACCCTTCCACAAAAGTGGGTACCCCTTGGGGCCCAAACCCACTTCACAACCTAACACCTAATAAATAATAATTTGGTGTTATATTTTTCCATTATGGGATGAGGTTTCCAAAAAAAATTTGTAACAACTCTTTTTATTCAATCTTGTAACTCCCCAATTAAAATATGTTTGTGTAACAACTATCTACATTTAAAAACTTGTAACTCATTTATTCAAATTCATATTTACAACAATCCCGCACTTGAATTTTAATAAAATATTTTCATCGAGCAATATAATATAAGGTCGTGCATAAATAAAAGTGTCGATCGACTTGAACCTTTACATAGTATTGACGATTCAGAGTATACTAGAGTAACTCATAGTTTTAAACTCTATCTCTGACAACGTTACACACATAAACCTTTCAAGGTGAAGTCAAAAAACCTGTGCATTACGACCGTACACGTATATCCCAGTATAGTGAATGGTTTATAACCTTTTACAAAAAATATCATAAGAAGCGACCTCACTTCTACATTCACATAGGTGTTTCTATCAAGAGAACTTTTGTAATTATGTACTACACTCTATCTAGAGTATAGAACACATTAAGAGTTAAATAAATCATCCTTACATCGCTTCAGGATATCATGCTCTCATAATGGAACTCGTCGATTATTACCATGATTCAACTCTCATTACTTTATGATTTGTTATTACCCATTGAACCTATTTATTGAGAACTCCAGTCTATAGGTCGTGTTACCATCACAAGTAATCTAATTATTTAATGGCAATAGTCCCATTCTTTTAGAAGTATTGAATATCTTCTCTCTTGCTAAACCTTTCGTCAAAGGATCAGCTAAGTTATTGTCAGTCCGTACATGATCCATTCTTACAGTTCCGATAGAGAAATATTCTCTATCTATGTTATGTTTACGATGTATTTGTCATCTCTTACCGTTATAATAACGGTTCTGAATCTTTACAATAGTCGCGGTACTATCACAATGGATCAATACAGTTGGTATCGATCTCTCTTATAAAGGGGTATCTGATATCAAGCTTCTCAACCAAACTGCTTCTTCACTAGCAGATGCCAGTGCAATCATCTCAGACTCCATAGTGGATTGAGATAAGATGTTTTGTTTCTTGGATTTCCAAGAGACAGCCCCACCAACTATGCTAAAAATATATCCACTAGTAGCCTTAGAATCATCTGAAATAGTGTTCCAATCAGCATCGTTATATCCTTCAAGGACATCGGGAAACCTTTGATAGTGTAATCCAATGTTCATAGTCCTTTTCAGGTACCTCATAACCCTCTCAATAGCATACCAATGCTCCATACTAGGTCTACTAGTAAATCAGCATAATAATCATACGACATAGGTAATGTCGGGTCTAGTGCAGTCAGTAGCAAAACGAAGGCTACCAATGATGCTCGCATACTCAGTTTGTCTAAAACCGTCACCGATGTTCTTGAACAACTTTACACTATGATCAAAAGGTGTACTAGCAGGTTTACTATCAAAGTAATTATACTTCTTCAAGATTTTCTCAATGTAATGTGATTGATCTAAAGTAATTCCATTTTTCTGACCTAGTAATTTTAATACCTAAAATTATACTTGCTTCACATACGTCTTTCATATCAAAATTAGCACAAAGCATAGATTTAACATCATTCACAACATGGTTATTGGAACCAAAGATAAGCATATCATCCATATACAAGCATATAATAGAACACATCCCATTTTTTGATTTATAGTATATACATTTATCACCTTTGTTCACATTAAATCCATTTGCTAAAACTAAGTTATCAAATTTCTCATGCCATTATTTTAGTGCCTCTTTTAAGCCATATAGAGATTTATCAAGTTTATAAACTTTATTTTCTTGACCAGGTATTAAAAATCCTTCAGGTTGCTCCATGTAAATCTCTTCTTCTAATTCTTCATTCAAAAAGGTATTTTTAACATCCATTTGATGCACAACAAGATCATGGATTGCAGCAAGAGAAATAAGCACGTGAATATATGTAATCCTAGTTACTGGTGAAAAAGTGTCAAAGAAATCTATGTTTTCTCTTTGTCTATACCCTTTGGCAACAAGTCTAGCCTTGTATTTATCTACTGAACCATCTGGTTTTAACTTCTTCTTAAGTATCCATTTACAACCTATGGTGTTACAACTTGAAGGTAAATCTACTAAATGCCAAGTCCTATTAGTCTCTAAAGAACTCATTTCATCTTCTATTGCTTCTTATCACAAATCAGCATCTAAAGATGACAATGCTTCTTTTAGAGTAGTAAGATCTTCCTCTAAAGTGTATGCATAGAAGGCAGGACCAAAATTTTTAATTGCTCTAGACCGTTTACTTCTTCTAGGTATAGATTCTATTTATTTATCAGATTTATTATGTTCTACCATTGGATTAATACTAGAGGACGAGCCCTCACTATTCTTCTGAATAAAAGGAAATTTATTATTAAACAAATCAACATCAACAGACTGAACCACAACATGATTTTTCAAATCATAAAATCTATATGCTTTACTATTAACAACATAACCAATAAAACACATTCAAATGTCCTACTCGCAAGTTTAATCCTTTTAGGGTCATGGATTCTAACATAGGCAAGACAACCCCAAGTTCTAAGGTAAGACAAGTTAGGTTTTCTATTTTTTAAAATTTCATAAGGTGAAACTTTATCATTTGACTTAGGCACTCTATTCGGAACATAACAAACAGTCAATAAAATTTCTCCCCAATAGAAACTATAGCTTCAGCATAAGTTCTATTTTTCCTTTCGGCTTTTTCATTCATTTCAGAAGAGTAGGGTGCAGTTTTCTCATGAATAATACCATACAATTTATAGTATTCAATAAAGGGTTTAGAGTCATACTCAATACCTCTATCACTACGGAATCTTTTAATTTTCCTATTAAATTGATCTTCAAATTCTGAGTGAAATATTTTAAACATGTCAAATGCTTCATTTTTATTAGATAAACATAAGCATAGTTTGAAGAATCATCGAAAAATGTGATAAAGTATTGTTTTCCACCTCTAGTCAATTTTCCATCAAACTCGCAAATATCTGAATGTATTAAGTCTAACGGTTCAGATTCTTTCATTACAGATTTATGTGGAGTTTTAGTAATTTTTGCTTGACTACAGAATTCACATTTTTCAAAATCATTCAGAGTTAATTCAGAAATTAAACTTAAGTTACTAATGTTCTTAATAATTTGTTTATTAACATGACAAAGTCGAGCATGCCAAACATTAAAGGAACACAATATGTAAGCAGAAGAATCAATTTTATTAATAGCAATATTGAGTTTGAACATTCCATCAGTAGCATAATCATTTACCATAAAAACATTATTTTTGGTGAGAGTATACAAATCTGCCCCAATAGTTTGTGTAAACTCAGCCTTATTAAGAGATAGCCTGAAACCAAGTTCTTCCTTATCTCAGGAGTGTGCAGCATATCTTTGAGAATAATGATCTTCCCATAGGTGAACTTTATTTCCACGTCACCAGTCCCAGCAACCATAGTGGTGTGGGAGTCACCTAGCAGTACTTTCTTATCTGCAACTTCCGCATAGGACTTGAACAAAAACAATCATAGCAGACATGACGAGAGACGCCAGTGTCAACCCACCAACCCTGGATCCACCAACCATATTGATCTCAGAGATTATAGCAACAAGTTGGACTTCGGTAAGGTTCACTTGTGGAGCATAACGCTTATTCCGGCAGTTCCGAGCAAGATGCCGTAGTTTGCCACAGTTGTAGAATTTGAAATTGACATTTTCATTTCTTGAGGGAGGTTGGTGCTTGTTCTGGTTATTTTGAGTTTTGTTGTTAGGGTTTTGGTGATTATGGTTTTTGTTGTTCTTAGGGATAAATTTTTTCTTCATATATTTACCATTAGGTTTCAGGACTATTGAGGAAGGTTTTTTATTATTTGACACGACTAGGATCTCTTCTTTTTTCTCCTCTTTGCGGGATTCTTCTTCTATGTGAAGGCAGGTAATAAGACTTTCTAGGGAAAATTCTTTAGTTTTATGTCTAAGTGTACCTTTAAAGCCTTTCCAGGATGGGGTAGTTTATCAATTATAGCAGCTACTTGGAATTCTTTATCTAGAGACATACCAGCAAATATAATCTCATGGACTATTTTTTGTAGTTCATGGGATTGAGTTTCTATAGATTTATCATCTACCATTTGCTATCTAAGGTAATGGCTAACAATATATTTTTTTAGACCTAGTCTCTTCAGTATCATTTTTGTTCTGAAGGGCATCCCAAACATCTTTAGCAGTTTTCATAGAACTATATATATCATATAATTCATCACGCAGGCCATTAACTATATAATTTTTACATATAAAATCATTCTCTTCCTAATTTTCATGCTCCCTAAATTAGACTACAGTAAGGTCATCAAGCAATTCAGATTTTTCAGACATACAGAAGTTCGCTAACCTTTTTAACAGTGAGGAAAAACATAATTTTCAATCTCCAACGTTTAAAGTGAAATCCTTGAAACCAAAATGGTTTGTTCAAATCAATAGGAGTAGAATCAAAGGCAATAATGTTCATGGCAGTAGTAGCAGAAGCAGACATGACAGATATAATTGTCTTAAAATTGTTGAAACAGATTGCAAGGATCAGAATAATATTTCATTCATCAGGAAAAAAAATCGGAACTGGGGTGGTCGCGGACTAGGTCGATCTCTTTAAGACGTTTCGCGGCTCTGCCCAGGTAATTGTGCTAGCAGTAATCGCCCCAACGTCCCCAAGATAAAACAGCCCAGATAAACATTGTCTCAATCGGTTAGCATAGAAATTCGATTGGAATACTCACACCCACGCTCAAACTTTGTTCGGAAGACAAAAGAAAAACAGTAGAGAGACTCGTTTTTTTTTTCTTGAAGAGAGAATTTTCGTAAGTCTGTATTTTACAAATGGAAAAACCTATTCTTATATAGTATTTTGACAAGGATATTTTTGTCAAAATAAAATAATATACATTGATTAGAAATTAATAAAAAAAACAGTAAAGAATTAAAAGAAAATTATAACAGACAAATGTTTAAATTTTCAACAGTTTCATTTTATGTTAATGAAAAAAAATGTGTTGAATTTAAAAGGAGAGCTGTTACAATAATTATTTGATTTTTTTTTTCAAAACGTGTTAAAAATTTAACGGGAAATCTGTTACGAATGTTATAAACTTTTCAAAAAAATGTTTAAAAGTATTTTCTCCAAAAATATAGATATGTACCCGCATCCGTCCCGAACCGAACCGATCGAAGGACGGCAGCGACAGCGTGCGCGTGTGTGGTGGACCAACTTTGGCCTAACTCCTCACCCTTCCACAAAAGTGGGTACCCCTTGGGGCCCAAACCCACTTCTCAACCTGACACCTAATAAATAATAATTCGGTGTTATATTTTTCCATTATGGAATGAGGTTTCAAAAAAATTTTGTAACAACTCTTTTCATTCAATCTTGTAACTCCCCAATTAAAATATGTTTGTGTAACAACTATCTATATTTAAAAACTTATAACTCATTTATTCAAATTCATATTTACAACAGTACATAGACTTCATCTCGAGATTCATGTCTTTGAGTCATTCCTATTTATTAGGATTATCTAATGCACTATGATAGCTCAATGGATCATCTACACCATTATTGGAGGTGACAAATGTTGTCTCTCCAATCCCTAGATAGCGATTAGGTTGTCATACAACTCTGCCACTACGTCTAGGTGGTAGATCATCCTGATATAACTACATCTGATACTCAAATATTGAAGGTGCTATATTATTATCAATAACTATTGTTGATGGTTTACTAATCAAACCATAAAGTAGCTCATCGATTATAATTCTACTACGAGGCTTGAATTCTCTTATATAGCCAACCTCAAAAAAACACAGAGTTTGTCGACACAAACACTTTGTTATCTTCGAGTCTGTAGAAGACTCCACCCCTAGTCTCTTTTGGATAGCCTACAAATAGGCACCCCTGCGAATTTGGTTCCAACTTGGTAGTTTTGTTCTTCAGTACATGTGTTAAACACCCCTTATATATGAAAACGTCTCAAACTAGATTTGTGACCGCTCTACAACTCTAATGGTGTCATAGCAACAGACTTAGATAAGACTACGCCAAGGATACATACTATTGTTTATAAAAATTAACTATGTGACAAGGAAATTGCACTCTCATCATTTGTGATTAGATCACCATAGATGTATAAATGAAGAGAGTTCCATATGATTAGTTCCTGGATTGAGATGATATGAGACAGTATCAGTCCCCAAGGATTAATCATTAAATATCCCTAGCCGGAGTATTATCGAGACAGGACATCGATAATGCGGAATAGGCTAGTATTGCACTTGTGCGCGTTGTGAGGGCACAACGGCATAGTTCTCATATATATAAGTATTGGATACTTATGCAAGTGCGATAGGAGGTCGTGTTTCACCGATGGTACAGGAAACAGCTTCGCTCTGGATAGACCCCTCGGAATCCCATTGGTAATTATGACTATGTGTCTATGGGAGCCCGAAATCAGGGTAGGTGTGTATAGTCTTAACCTGAGACTTACCGCTAATACTTACGATAATCGATAGACTTTAGTCTTGGTGGTACAGGGCTTTAACCGGTCTCTGCGTACGCCGCTTTTTGGGTTTTCAGAGAGTCGTAGTGTATTGGGTGTGATGTCGAGATGGAAGTATCACTTCAGTTATAGTGGAGATGATGTCACGCAGGATACGGTATTAGTGCTCTTAAGTGCTGCGCGGCCATCAGGATATTATGACAAGGTCATGCATATCCGATTATAGAGACTAGTTACCAGACATCCGACATGTGCTTCGGACGGGGCAGACACTTATCCAGCCCCAGCCCTAGCACGTGACTATCTGATACTGGGCTGATATACACAATACTACGGTATACTACGCTTGATACAGATCTATATATATTCCTGTAAGAATATTTCTGGAGAATTGGGTAGGCATGGCGCTTTGCTAGAAGCCAACCTTGTCTTGTAAATCGGTATAAACGTAGTACAGGTACTTACGTGTTCGGATAATCCGACGATCGTATTTACTGCCAACATATCCGGAGATCTCATGGGTCGCTTCCTGAAGATTCACCGATGACGTATAACTCGCACTTAATTAATCTGGGATTAATTAGAAGAGAGAGAAAATTAATCTGGGATTAATTGCAGAGATATTTTATCTGGGATAAAATATTAATTAAAAGAGAGAACGATTAATTTGGAATTAATCGGTAAAATTAATATATTCGATATATTATAAAGAAAATGGATTTCGACGCGGAATTAAAATTAGATTTTAATTCGGGCGAACGAATTAATTTAGAATTAATTCGTTAGCGACGTGAATAGTGATTTCACTAGGCGTAATCATTTAATAACGACGCGACGGAAAATTTCGTTAATTTGGAATTAGCGAACCCGAGCCCGAGAGTGATTGCGAGCGCATTCGTATTTCGAATTCGAACGCGGCACGCAAGTCACATCAAGCGTCAAATCACTACTCGCATCAATCGTCAAATCACTTGTCACTTTGAGTGATGTGATATGACATGTTGTCACTTTATTAAAGTGACTTGATGTGAATAGTGATAGATTATTGAAAAGCATTTATTGTTTTGCTTTTTGATTTTTACTTTTAGAAAAGTAAAAGATTTGGTATTTGCTTTTTTTGGAAAATATATAACCAAATTCATTTTTGTTTTCTCTCTCTCAAGGGGACAACTTTCGGTCTTCTCATTTTCCCTCTTCTCTCCTTCACGGTTTTGGAGCCGTTTTCTTCTTCTTCTTCTTCTTGTTCTGTCTCTGCCGAGCAAATGGAGAAGCAAGATAACGATTTTTGTGGCAAAAATCAAGTGCTAGCACACACATGGGTTATACATAGGTGATAGGGAAACGAATTTGTGAGCAAGGAATCACCTTGTGAAGCTTGGAGCAGGGAGCTTCAATGGTGGTCTTCCATGGCCGAATTTTGGAGACACAAAAACGCCCAAAAACCGAGCAGTCCAGTCCATGGAGAAGCCATTGCCGAGCTTATGGGAGGGAGCTTGAAGGCTTGTATTCTTCATTTCATTCATCAAAACCTCAATGTGAGTATGTATTCCGCTTACTCCTGTTATGTGTTCATACTCGTTTTATGCATGATTGATGATTCTTGGGACTTGATTGAAACTCTTACAATGGTATCTTGAGCTATTGGTTGCATAAAACGAATTAGGGTTCTTGAGCTAATTTAGGGCTTTTTTGATTTAAGCATGATTTTAACAAATTGTTTGTTTAAGAATGCTTGTATATGAATTAATTAGAGTTATATGTAATCAATTTGAAGAAAAATTAATTTGGATTGATTTTCCCCAATTTGCTTATTGTTGGTCAAAACTTTAATTGGGAAAACTCAATTTGTGCATCAAATGATAAATTGTTTAGTATAGTATGCTTGAATGAGGTTGAATTGATGTTGGGCATAATCAATTTCATGAAATTTGGTTGGATCCATATTTCCCCAATTTTGGGCATGGCAAATTTGGGTAAACTTGATTTTGAGCATGTTTAATGAAATTGGATGATTTAGAATGCTTAAATGTTGTTTAATTGATGATTGATTAGATCAATTTGATGAAAAGTGTTTGGAACAATTTTTCCCCAATTTGCTTGCGTTGGCCGAATTTGGCAAGTGCCCTATGTCTTGTCTTTTGGATTTTTGATTTTTTGTTCATTGGATGACTTAGAAATCATTTGGGGATGTTGAATTTATGTTTGATTGGGTTCAATTGGATTGAATTTGATTTGGGCATTTTTTCCCCTTATGGCCGAGACTTTAGCATGTATTAATTGGGTTTGATTTTGATTTAATTATGTTGGACATGATTAATTGATGTTAAGCATGATTAATTGGACAAATTTGATGTTTTGGAAACTTTGATTTGGGCAATTAATAATGCTTTACACTTTAGGTAATTTTAATTGGAAAATTTAGAATTTTTGAAATTAAATTATTGGGCTTAAAATTGGATTTGGGCTTTCAAAGTTGTTATTGGGTTTATTGGACTTTTGTTGTACAAAGTTGGTTTAGGCCAAAATTGGTTGGATCCAATTAGGCCCAAACCGCTTCCAAAAGGCCCAAATGCGACTAATGAACCTTTAACGTTTAATTGGGCCTAATGGGCCAAAATTAATTTAAAGGCTTATGGGGTAAATCCCAGATTGGACTTTGTTGCGGGTTTGACCCGAGTTGACCAAAAGTCCACGCCTTGAAGAAATTAATTAAAAGCCCATTGGACTTTAATTAAATTAATATTGGATATTAATCGGGCTTTGAGACCCGTAACGATTAAATTTGGAATTTAAGTCGTAAAGGTTTATTTTATAAAGTGTAATATTTAATTTGGAATTAAATAATGAATTAGAATTAAATGCGTATTAAATTGGATTTAATTATGTAATTTAATTTAATTCGTAGAAATCGTACTTTAAGTACTATTTCCAAAAACGAGTTTGACTCGAACAAAATCAAATCTTTGTTTGAACATTGGATGATCACTAATTATCAAGATTATAATTTGATTAGATTGATTGATAACATGCTTGTATGAATACATGGTTGTGATGTTTGAATAATGTATATCGGATGGATATTAGAAGGGTGGGCGATTTTAGAAATTGTTGTAATAAATTCGATTTATTAATTGGACCTGCGTGTCCAGCCTTATCTCCTATTTCTTGTATTCTCTTCTCACCTATTCCCCTCCATGTAATGAGGTTTCTTTAGAAGTGTAGTGTAACGGGTAGAAGAAATATTTGTGCTAGCGGGAGAGAGAAAGTGAGAGATTTGATCTAGGATCAATGTAAACATCCATCCGCATATCATTATTATTTTATTTCATACTCGCTTTATTATTGTTTAGAATGCATGTTTAAGGGTGTATGATGATGAGACCTTAACAAAGATAATTAAATTGGTAGCCAATTTGCACACGAAAGCCCTCATCAAATATCATGCGTCTTTTCCTTCCATTGAGTGATTCTTGCTCAAGATCCTAGATTGGCATGGGTTGTTGGCCAAAGTCAAGCCCTTGTCCGTTAAAGATGTGTTTGAATCACGAGCTTTGTTCCATATCGGTGTCGTGTCCAAGTTGTGGTTTGTTGGCCAAAGTCAAGACCACTTCTTGTCCATTGACATTGATTACGAAGCTTCCATGTCAATGGGTCCGCGCTTGACTGGGATCACTAGGTTTGTTGTGCCAAAGCCAAGGCCTAGTTGATTCAGAGGAAAAAAGGTTAGGGTATATATTCGATATATAGGCATATATATGATATATATTTAGGACTTGGATGTCCACCTACTGGATCTAGGAGTTGGATGAGATCCAATTGATCTTAGAGATCTACCTAGTTAATTATCATACAATTTGTTGGCCAAAGTCAAGATTGTGTGATATTTAACGGGATCCTAGCCACTAGGAAACACGGTTTCCCGAGTACTCGACAGAGGGTTAGAGGCTCGATAAAAAATAGTGGGAGGCAAGAATTGAATTTGCAATACTCGTTCAATTACTCGCCATACGCGCTCATTTAAATTATTTCGTCGTTATATTTAAATTGTTGTTTTAATAAACAGTTGGACTGTATTATACTTGATTATATATAATTGGATTATATTAATCAATATATTTGAATTAATTAATTTCAGTTTACAGTTGATTTTATAATTGGATTATAGTAATCAATGTAATTGAGGTTAATTAATTTGGATTATATTTGATTGTATAGTTGGACTATTATAATCATTATAATATATATAGTACCACTAATCGTTGATTAAATAGTTGGACTATTGTAATCAAGATAAAATTGAAAAGTTGAATATTTAAAATATAATATGGGATTAAAATATTTTAAATGATTTAATTTTCAAATTGGGAATAAATAATAGGTTACTTTATTTGATAAAATAACTTATTATACCTTAAGCCCAAAATTAAGCAAATAAGTAGAGCATAAAATCTTTGGAAGATTTATGTGATGATGACTTTAATGCTTATTTTAATATACTTGTCATAAATCTAATTCTAGATTTAAGAGTATTAAAATTGCAATTTATAATTCTTGGAGAATTAATTGACTATTCTAGAGGAGATAAAGTCAAAGTTTGCAATTGGGCCATGTAGCACGAGGTGCACATCATTTCAATATTCAAGGAACCTAAGGCTTGGCCAAAAGGTTTGTGAAATATTGAAAAGGATAATAGACATATCCCAAAGTGACTACCATTTGGATATGGCAGACCCGAAGGAATTAAACAGAGGGCAAGGCTCTTACTTTGAAAATGTTTGTCTTAGTTATGTTCACATCTAGTATTGAAATTAGATTTTAAATACTTAGTGTGGTACATAAAATATATGTATTGATGTTCAGAATCTGCTTTGAGCTGGATACTGACTTCAAGCTGAGATTGCTCTGCGAATCGGAAACGGGACGAAAGTCACTGTTTCGACCGTAGATACCTAAGTTTAGGAACTACCCTTTGGGTGTGTACTTAAATTAGGAACTGTTATAATGTAAATAGTTTGACTAGAGACATTATCTCTATATCAGTGTTTAATCCATTGTGGATAAACCTTTATATTCTAGAACACTAAGTGTTTCATTATATAAAGATGATACTGAGATAAACACATTAGATGTGAATAACAGAATTTATATTTTGAATATAATTAAAATCTCAAACATATAAAATGACAAATAATAGCTCAAATTGATTTGATCAATAGAGACTTATTTGTGGCATTGTTGTCTGGGACACAATTATACAAGACTCGTATATCCACACTTTTGAAGAGTGGATACTAGGACTGATTTGACTATTCAAATAAATTCTACGAATCTAGTTTGTTAGGTAAAGTACCTAACACTGTTTACTTGGTAATAGTGTAAGTGCCACCGATCTGTTAGCCCTATTCATGGTGAAGTTAGTGGGCCCATATCGAGCTAGGCTAGATGTGAACATGAATATTTCGTGACCTTAACGGATGTGGCATCACGTTATGGTTATGTGTTTCTTTTGAAGAGCACAAATCAGAAACTTTTAGAGTTTCGACACGAAATAGACAAACAGATCGGCTATAGTATTATACCGTCACGGTAAGACCGTAATGGAAAATACTTAAGCAATAAGTTTCTTACATACTTGAAAGAGTATAGTATTCTTTCAAATGAGGACTCCTCCCGGAACACGTCAAAGTGACGGTGTGTCCGAACGGATTAACCGAATCATGTTAGACATGATAAGGCTAATCATGAGTCGCTCTGAGCTAGCATTTCCTTCAACGGATAAGTTTTAACAGTGCAATAACTTATTTAGAATAAGGTTCCATAAAAATCTGTTTGACAGATTACATATTAGATATGAACGGGAAAGAAACTGGGTTTCTCATTCCTGATAATTTGGGTATGCTAGGCATAACGTTTGGATGATACCGAACTAAGGACCCAAATTGGATAAGTGCCAATATAGGTTATCCTAAGGGAAACCATAAGTATATTACTTATAAATCTCACATGAGAACAATGTGATTGTTGCTCACCATGCGGTTTTTCCTGAGAGGAATACCGATATGCAGTGGTCAGTGGGAGGATAGTGATACTCGATGAAAATCGGAGTAATACTGTTCAAGCACGAAGTCCTTAATGGAACACAAATAGTTCATCATAATGAAACTATTCCATTAATCTTCGAATACACAAGAACCGAGTAGATCAGAGAGAGTCAGAAAACAACCTGGGGTATGGGTTTCTGATCTCACCTCATAAAGATGTTAATCTTTTAAGGTATACCAACTGATTACGTATGAGGTAGTGAAACAAGGTATCGACTCCCTATTATGACAAAGTGTCATGAGTCCAAAATGGATTCCATGTATATCAACAAGTTTGGATACTAGTTGATGTACCATAAGGCATTGTGCCTATTGGTACTTTATAAGTCTTCAAGGAAGACATACATGGAAGGCAACATACCAACGTACTAAGCTAGGCTTGTAAGAAAAGGTTGAGTTATCAACATTGTGTTGATTCCGACGAAACCTTTTACCTGTTGCCATTGTAAATCCATTTGGATAATGCTTGCTAAAGCTGGTGTATTTCATTTATGAAATATGACAACTAACGAAAAATCGCTTTCCTGAAAAGGAAACCTTTCGGAGGATGTTTATAACATCCTGTCGGTTTTATCGTACCATACAAGCAAACAAGGTTGCAGGTTATTCGATCCATGTTTGGATTGAAGCATATAGGTTCTAAGAATTGTCGTTTTGATGTAATCATAATGGAGTATGATTTAATTCAAAACGAAATGATTCTTGTGTATATAAAAGGGTTAGTGGGGTGCACTGACATGAATGTCCTGTAAAATAATGATAATATGTCATTTCTTGGAAATGAAATTCCCATAAAGCAATCGGTGAAAGCTTGGCTTTCATAAGAAATTCTCCGTAGAATTCTGGGGAATAACAACCTTTATTCAAGGAATAAAGATCTACTGGGATAGATTTGGAGTTGTTAACACTCTGGGAAATTGTACATTTAAAATGTACTTGATATGGTGTCTCATACGCTTTGAGCATATGGAGTCACAATCAGGACAATCCAAGTGATAGTCATTGGATTGAAGTTAAGAACATCTATTAGTATCTTAGAGAACTAAAGATGCTGTCTTAAATTATGGAGTAGGAGAACTTGAAGTGACTAGGATCACTGCTGCAAGTTTCCAAACCGGTAATACTGCGGTACTATAAAGTTTGAATAACGGGACAGTAAGCTGGAATATTCCGAGAAAGATAATGTTGCTGAATTAACAACAAATGCAGATTATTGCTGCAGCTGAGGCAGCAATAGAAGCCATTTGGATCGATAATAATCTAATTAGATTAGATTTAGTTCTGTTAGCGACTGAGCGAGGTGTCAGCACAGGCTAAAGAATTAATGGTCTCATCGACGATCCAGATATATACTTCTATATTCATCTGATTCGTTCGGATCATACATCGTGGCGATGTGATGATCGTATAAATCGCGTCAGAAGATATTACGCAAATCCGCTGACGAAAACCATTCCTCAGCAATTTGAGCGAACCGTACATAGTTCGGGTGTTAGACACTCGAGTGACTGGCTATGTGCCAAGTGGGGAGATTGTTGGATAATATGACCCATAGCGTCACTATTTGTACAGATCACGGTGTTGTTATACAAATTAACTATGTGACAAGGAAATTGCACTCTCATCATTGTGATTAGATCACCATAGATGTATAAATGAAGAGAGGTCCATATGATTAGTTCCTGGATTGAGATGATATGAGACAGTATCAGTCCCCGAAGGATTAATCATTAATATATCCCTAGCCGAGTATTATCGAGACAGGACATCGATAATGCGGAATAGGCTAGTATTGCACTTGTGCGCGTTGTGAGGGCACAACGGCATAGTTCTCATATATATAAGTATTGATACTTATGCAAGTGCGATAGGAGGTCGTGTTTCACCGATGGTACAGGAAACAGCTTCGCTCTGGATAGACCCCTCGGAATCCCATTGGTATTATGACTATGTGTCTATGGGAGGCCGAAATCAGGGTAGGTGTGTATAGTCTTAACCTGAGACTTACATCGCTAATACTTACGATAATCGATAGACTTTAGTCTTGGTGGTACAGGGCTTTAACCGATTCTGCGTACGCCGCTCTTCTGGTTTATCAGAGAGTCGTAGTGTATTGGGTGTGATGTCGAGATGGAAGTATCACTTCAGTTATAGTGGAGATGATGTCACGCAGGATACGGTATTAGTGCTCTTAAGTGCTGCGCGACCATCAGGATATTATGACAAGGTCATGCATATCCGATTATAGAGACTAGTTACCAGACATCCGACATGTGCTTCGGACGGGGCAGACACTTATCCAGCCCCAGCCCTAGCACGTGACTATCTGATACTGGGCTGATATACACAATACTACGGTATACTACGCTTGATACAGATCTATATATATTCCTGTAAGAATATTTCTGGAGAATTGGGTAGGCATGGCGCTTTGCTAGAAGCCAACCTTGTCTTGTAAATCGGTATAAACGTAGTACGAGGTACTTACGTGTTCGGATAATCCGACGACCGTATTTACTGCCAGCATATCCGGAGATCTCATGGGTCGCTTCCTGAAGATTCACCGATGACGTATAACTCGCAATTAATTAATCTGGGATTAATTAGAAGAGAGAGAAAATTAATCTGGGATTAATTGCAGAGATATTTTATCTGGGATAAAATATTAATTAAAGAGAGAGAACGATTAATTTGGAATTAATCGGTAAAATTAATATATTCGATATATATAAGAAAATGGATTTCGACGCGGAATTAAAATTAGATTTTAATTCGGGCGAACGAATTAATTTAGAATTAATTCGTTAGCGACGTGAATAGTGATTTCACTAGGCGTAACATTTAATAACGACGCGACGGAAAATTCGTTAATTTGGAATTAGCGAACCCGAGCCCGAGAGTGATTGCGAGCGCATTCGTATTTCGAATTCGAACGCGGCACGCAAGTCACATCAAGCGTCAAATCACTACTCGCATCAATCGTCAAATCACTGGTCACTTTGAATGATGTGATATGACATGTTGTCACTTTATTAAAGTGACTTGATGTGAATAGTGATAGATTATTGAAAAGCATTTATTGTTTTGCTTTTTGATTTTACTTTTAGAAAAGTAAAAAGAATTTGGTATTTGCTTTTTTGGAAAATATATAAACCAAATTCATTTTTCTTTTCTCTCTCAAGGGGACAACTTTCGGTCTTCTCATTTTTCCCTCTTCTCTCCTTCACGGTTTTGGAACCGTTTTCTTCTTCTTCTTCTTGTTCTGTCTCTTGCCGAGCAAATGGAGAAGCAAGATAACGATTTTTGTGGCAAAAATCAAGTGCTAGCACACACATGGGTTATACATAGGTGATAGGGAAACGAATTTGTGAGCAAGGAATCACCTTGTGAAGCTTGGAGCATGGAGCCTCAATGGTGGTCTTCCATGGCCGAATTTTGGAGACACAAAACGCCCAAAACGAGCAGTCCAGTCCATGGAGAAGCCATTGCCGAGCTTATGGAGGGAGCTTGAAGGCTTGTATTCTTCATTTCATCAAAACCCATCAATGTGAGTATGTATTCCGCCTTACTCCTTTATGTGTTCATACTCGTTTTATGCATGATTGATGATTCTTGGGACTTGATTGAAACTCTTACAATGGTATCTTGAGCTATTGGTTGCATAAAACGAATTAGGGTTCTTGAGCTAAATTTGGGGCTTTTTGATTTAAGCATGATTTTACAAATTGTTTGTTTAAGAATGCTTGTATATGAATTAATTAGAGTTATATGTAATCAATTTGAAGAAAAATTAATTGGATTGATTTTCCCCAATTTGCTTATTGTTGGTCAAAACTTTAATTTGGGAAAACTCAATTTGTGCATCAAATGATTAAATTGTTTAGTATAGTATGCTTGAATGAGGTTGAATTGATGTTGTGCATAATCAATTTCATGAAATTTGGTTGGATCCATTTTTCCCCAAATTTTGGGCATGACAAATTTGGGTAAACTTGATTTTGAGCATGTTTAATGAAATTGGATGATTTAGAATGCTTAATGTTGTTTAATTGATGATTGATTAGATCAATTTGATGAAAAGTGTTTGGAAAATTTTTCCCCAATTTGCTTGTGTTGGCCGAATTTGGCAAGTCCCTATTGTCTTGGATTTTTGATTTTTTGTTCATTGGATGACTTAGAAATCATTTGGGGATGTTGAATTTATGTTTGATTGGGTTCAATTGGATTGAATTTGATTTGGGCATTTTTTCCCCTTATGGCCGAGACTTTAGATGTATTAATTGGGTTTGATTTTGATTTAATTATGTTGGACATGATTAATTGATGTTAAGCATGATTAATTGGACAAATTTGATGTTTTGGAAACTTTGATTTGGGCAATTAATAATGCTATACACTTTAGGTAATTTAATTGGAAAATTTAGAATTTTTGAAATTAAATTATTGGGCTTAAAATTGGATTTGGGCTTTCAAAGTTGTTATTGGGTTTATTGGACTTTGTTGTACAAAGTTGGTTTAGGCCAAAATTGGTTGGATCCAATTAGGCCCAAAACCGCTTCCAAAAGGCCCAAATGCGACTAATGAACCTTTAACGTTTAATTGGGCCTAATGGGCCAAAATTAATTTAAAGGCTTATGGGGTAAATCTCAGATTGGACTTTAATTGCGGGTTTGACCCGAGTTGACCAAAAGTCCACGCCTTGAAGAAATTAATTAAAAGCCCATTGGACTTTAATTAAATTAATATTGGATATTAATCGGGCTTTGAGACCCGTAACGATTAAATTTGGAATTTAAGTCGTAAAGGTTTATTTTATAAAGTGTAATATTTAATTTGGAATTAAATAATGAATTAGAATTAAATGCGTATTAAATTGGATTTAATTATGTAATTTAATTTAATTCGTAGAAATCGTACTTTAAGTACTTATTCGCAAAAACGAGTTTGACTCGAACAAAATCAAATCTTTGTTTGAACATTGGATGATCACTAATTATCAAGATTAATTAATTTGATTAGATTGATTGATAACATGCTTGTATGAATACATGGTTGTGATGTTTGAATAATGTATATCGGATGGATATTAGAAGGGTGGGCGATTTTAGAAATTGTTGTAATAAATTCGATTTATTAAATTGGACCTGCGTGTCCAGCCTTATCTCCTATTTCTTTGTATTCTCTTCTCACCTATTCCCCTCCATGTAAATGAGGTTTCTTTAGAAGTGTAGTGTAACGGGTAGAAGAAATATTTGTGCTAGCGGGAGAGAGAAAGTGAGAGATTTGATCTAGGATCAATGTAAAATATCCATCCGCATATCATTATTATTTTATTTTCATACTCGCTTTATTATGTGTTTAGAATGCATGTTTAAGGGTGTATGATGATGAGACCTTAACAAAGATAATTAAATTGGTAGCCAATTTGCACACGAAAAGCCCTCATCAAATATCATGCGTCTTTTCCTTCCATTGAGTGATTCTTGCTCAAGATCCTAGATTGGCATGGGTTGTTGGCCAAAGTCAAGCCCTTGTCCGTCGAAGATGTGTTTGAATCACGAGGCTTTGTTCCATATCGGTGTCGTGTCCAAGTTGTGGTTTGTTGGCCAAAGTCAAGACCACTTCTTGTCCATTGACATTGATTACGAAGCTTCCATGTCAATGGGTCCGCGCTTGGACTGAGATCACTAGGTTTGTTGTGCCAAAGCCAAGGCCTAGTTGATTCAGAGGAAAAAAGGTTAGGGTATATATTCGATATATAGGCATATATATGATATATGTTTAGGACTTGGATGTCCACCTACTGGATCTAGGAGTTGGATGAGATCCAATTGATCTTAGAGATCTACCTAGTTAATTATCATACAATTTGTTGGCCAAAGTCAAGATTGTGTGATATTTAACGGGATCCTAGCCCACTAGGAAACACGGTTTCCCGAGTACTCGACAGAGGGTTAGAGGCTCGACGAAAAATAGTGGGAGGCAAGAATTGAATTTGCAATACTCGTTCAATTACTCGCCATACGCGCTCATTTAAATTATTTCGTCGTTAATTTAAATTGTTGTTTTAATAAACAGTTGGACTGTATTATACTTGATTATATATAATTGGATTATATTAATCAATATATTTGAATTAATTAATTTCAGTTTACAGTTGATTTTATAATTGGATTATAGTAATCAATGTAATTGAGGTTAATTAATTTGGATTATATTTGATTGTTAGTTGGACTATTATAATCATTATAATATATATAGTACCACTAATCGTTGATTAAATAGTTGGACTATTGTAATCACGATAAAATTGAAAAGTTGAATATTTAAAATATAATCTGGGATTAAAATATTTTAAATGATTTAATTTTCAAATTGGGAATAAATAATAGGTTACTTTATTTGATAAAATAACTTATTATACCTTAAGCCCAAAATTAAGCAAAATAAGTAGAGCATAAAATCTTTGGAAGATTTATGTGATGATGACTTTAATGCTTAATTTAATATACTTGTCATAAATCTAATTTTAGATTTAAGAAGTATTAAAATTGCAATTTATAATTCTTGGAGAATTAATTGACTATTCTAGAGGAGATAAAGTCAAAGTTTGCAATTGGGCATGTAGCACGAGGTGCACATCGTTTCATATTCAAGGAACCTAAGGCTTGGCCAAAGGTTTGTGAAATATTGAAAAGGATAATAGACATATCCCAAAGTGACTACCATTTGGATATGGCAGACACGAAGGAATTAAAGAAAGGGCAAGGCTCTTACTTTGAAAATATTTGTCTTAGTTATGTTCACAGCTAGTATTGAAATTAGATTTTAATACTTAGTGTGGTACATAAAATATATGTATTGATGTTCAGAATCTGCTTTGAGCAGGATACTGACTTCAAGCTGAGATTGCTCTGCGAATCGGAAACGGGACGAAAGTCGCTGTTTCGACCGTAGATACCTAAGTTTAGGAACTACCCTTTGGGTGTGTACTTAAATTAGGAACTGTTATAATGTAACTAGTTTGACTAGAGACATTATCTCTATATCAGTGCTTAATCCATTGTGGATAAACCTTTATATTCTAGAACACTAAGTGTTTCATTATATAAAGATGATACTGAGATAAACACATTAGATGTGAATAACAGAATTTATATTTTGAATATAATTAAAATCTCAAACATATAAAATGACAAATAAATAGCTCAAATTGATTTGATCAATAGAGACTTATTTGTGGCATTGTTGTCTGGGACACAATTATACAAGACTCGTATATCCACACTTTTGAAGAGTGGATACTAGGACTGATTTGACTATTCAAATAAAGTCTACGAATCTAGTTTGTTAGGTAAAGTACCTAAAACACTGTTTACTTGGTAATAGTGTAAGTGCCACCGATCTGTTAGCCCTATTCATGGTGAAGTTAGTGGGCCCATATCTAGCTAGGCTAGATGTGAACATGAATATTTCGTGACCTTAACGGATGTGGCATCACGTTATGGTTATGTGTTTCTTTTGAAGAACACAAATCAGAAACTTTTAGAGTTTCGACACGAAATAGACAAACAGATCGGCTATAGTATTATACCGTCACGGTAAGACCGTAATGGAAAATACTTAAGCAATAAGTTTCTTACATACTTGAAAGAGTATAGTATTCTTTCAAATGAGGACTCCTCCCGGAACACGTCAAAGTGACGGTGTGTCCGAACGGATTAACCGAATCATGTTAGACATGATAAGGCTAATCATGAGTCGCTCTGAGCTAGCATTTCCTTCAACGGATAAGTTTTAAGTGCAATAACTTATTTAGAATAAGGTTCCATAAAATCTGTTTGACAGATTACATATTAGATATGAACGGGAAAGAAACTGGGTTTCTCATTCCTGATAATTTGGGTATGCTAGGCATAACGTTTGGATGATACCGAACTAAGGACCCAAATTGGATAAGTGCCAATATAGGTTATCCTAAGGGAAACCATAAGTATATTACTTATAAATCTCACATGAGAACAATGTGATTGTTGCTCACCATGCGGTTTTTCCTGAGAGGAATACCGATATGCAGTGGTCAGTGGGAGGATAGTGATACTCGATGAAAATCGGAGTAATACTGTTTAAGGCACGAAGTCCTTAATGGAACACAAATAGTTCATCAATAATGAAACTATTCCATTAATCTTCGAATACACAAGAACCGAGTAGATCAGAGAGAGTCAGAAAACAACCTGGGTATGGGTTTCTGATCTCACCTCATAAAGATGTTAATCTTTTAAGGTATACCAACTGATTACGTATGAGGTAGTGATACAAGGTATCGACTCCCTATTATGACAAAGTGTCATGAGTCCAAAATGGATTCCATGTATATCAACAAGTTTGGATACTAGTTGATGTACCATAAGGCATTGTGCCTATTGGTACTTTATAAGTCTTCAAGGAAGACATACATGGAAGGCAACATACCAACGTACTAAGCTAGGCTTGTAAAGAAAAGGTTGAGTTATCAACATTGTGTTGATTCCGACGAAACCTTTTACCTGTTGCCATTGTAAATCCATTTGGATAATGCTTGCTAAAGCTGTGTATTTCATTTATGAAATATGACAACTTAACGAAAAATCGCTTTCCTGAAAAGGAAACCTTTCGGAGGATGTTTATAACATCCTGTCGGTTTTATCGTACCATAACAAGCAAACAAGGTTTGCAGGTTATTCGATCCATGTTTGGATTGAAGCAAGCATAGGTTCTAAGAATTGTCGTTTTGATGTAATCATAATGGAGTATGATTTAATTCAAAACGAAATGATTCTTGTGTATATAAAAGGGTTAGTGGGAGTGCACTGACATGAATGTCCTGTAAAATAATGATAATATGTCATTTCTTGGAAATGAATTCCCATAAAGCAATCAGTGAAAGCTTGGCTTTCATAAGAAATTCTCCGTAGAATTCTGGGGAATAACAACCTTTATTCAAGGAATAAAGATCTACTGGGATAGATTTGGAGTTGTTAACACTCTGGGAAATTGTACATTTAAAATGTACTTGATATGATGTCTCATACGCTTTGAGCATATGGAGTCACAATCAGGACAATCCAAGTGATAGTCATTGGATTGAAGTTAAGAACATCTATTAGTATCTTAGAGAACTAAAGATGATGTCTTAAATTATGGAGTAGGAGAACTTGAAGTGACTAGGATCACTGCTGCAAGTTTCCAAACCGGTAAATACTACGGTACTATAAAGTTTGAATAACGGGACAATAAGCTGGAAATATTCCGAGAAAGATAACTGTTGCCGAATTAACAACAAATGCGGATTATTGCTGCAGCTGAGGCAGCAATAGAAGCCATTTGTATCGATAATAAATCTAATTAGATTAGATTTAGTTCTGTTAGCGACTGAGCTAGGTGTCAGCACAGGCTAAAGAATTAATGGTCTTATCGACGATCCAGATATATACTTCTATATTCATCTGATTCGTTCGGATCATACATCGTGGCGATGTGATGATCGTATAAATCGCGTCAGAAGATAATTACGCAAATCCGCTGACGAAAACCATTCCTCAGCAATTTGAGCAAACCGTACATAGTTCGGGTGTTAGACACTCGAGTGACTGGCTATGTGCCAAGTGGGAGATTGTTGGATAATATGACCCATAGCGTCACTATTTGTACAGATCACGGTGTTGTTATACAAATTAACTATGTGACAAGGAAATTGCACTCTCATCATTTGTGATTAGATCACCATAGATGTATAAATGAAGAGAGGTCTATATGATTAGTTCCTGGATTGAGATGATATGAGACAGTATCAGTCCCCGAAGGATTAATCATTAAATATCCCTAGCCGGAGTATTATCGAGACAGGACATCGATAATGCGGAATAGGCTAGTATTGCACTTGTGCGCGTTGTGAGGGCACAACGGCATAGTTCTCATATATATAAGTATTGGATACTTATGCAAGTGCGATAGGAGGTCGTGTTTCACCGATGGTACAGGAAACAGCTTCGCTCTGGATAGACCCCTCGGAATCCCATTGGTATTATGACTATGTGTCTATGGGAGGCCGAAATCAGGGTAGGTGTGTATAGTCTTAACCTGAGACTTACATCGCTAATACTTACGATAATCGATAGACTTTAGTCTTGGTGGTACAGGGCTTTACCGGTTCTGCGTACGCCGCTTCTGGGTTTATCAGAGAGTCGTAGTGTATTGGGTGTGATGTCGAGATGGAAGTATCACTTCAGTTATAGTGGAGATGATGTCACGCAGGATACGGTATTAGTGCTCTTAAGTGCTGCGCGGCCATCAGGATATTATGACAAGGTCATGCATATCCGATTATAGAGACTAGTTACCATACATCCGATATGTGCTTCGGACGGGGCAGACACTTATCCAGCCCCAGCCCTAGCACGTGACTATCTGATACTGGGCTGATATACACAATACTACGGTATACTACGCTTGATACAGATCTATATATATTCCTGTAAGAATATTTCTGGAGAATTGGGTAGGCATGGCGCTTTGCTAGAAGCCAACCTTGTCTTGTAAATCGGTATAAACGTAGTACGAGGTACTTACGTGTTCGGATAATCCGACGACCGTATTTACTGCCAACATATCCGGAGATCTCATGGGTCGCTTCCTGAAGATTCACCGATGACGTATAACTCGCACTTAATTAATCTGGGATTAATTAGAAGAGAGAGAAAATTAATCTGGGATTAATTGCAGAGATATTTTATCTGGGATAAAATATTAATTAAAGAGAGATAACGATTAATTTGGAATTAATCGGTAAAATTAATATATTCGATATATTATAAAGAAAATGGATTTCGACGCGGAATTAAAATTAGATTTTAATTCGGGCGAACGAATTAATTTAGAATTAATTCGTTAGCGACGTGAATAGTGATTTCACTAGGCGTAATCATTTAATAACGACGCGACGGAAAATTTCGTTAATTTGGAATTAGCGAACCCGAGCCCGAGAGTGATTGCGAGCGCATTCGTATTTCGAATTCGAACGCGGCACGCAAGTCACATCAAACGTCAAATCACTACTCGCATCAATCGTCAAATCACTTGTCACTTTGAGTGATGTGATATGACATGTTGTCACTTTATTAAAGTGACTTGATGTGAATAGTGATAGATTATTGAAAAGCATTTATTGTTTTGCTTTTTGATTTTTACTTTTAGAAAAGTAAAAAGAATTTGGTATTTGCTTTTTTGGAAAATATATAAACCAAATTCATTTTTCTTTTCTCTCTCTCAAGGGGACAACTTTCGGTCTTCTCATTTTTCCCTCTTCTCTCCTTCACGGTTTTGGAGCCGTTTTCTTCTTCTTCTTCTTGTTCTGTCTCTGCCGAACAAATGGAGAAGCAAGATAACGATTTTTGTGGCAAAAATCAAGTGCTAGCACACACATGGGTTATACATAGGTGATAGGGAAACGAATTTGTGAGCAAGGAATCACCTTGTGAAGCTTGGAGCATGGAGCTTCAATGGTGGTCTTCCATGGCCGAATTTTGGAGACACAAAAACGCCCAAAACCGAGCAGTCCAGTCCATGGAGAAGCCATTGCCGAGCTTATGGAGGGAGCTTGAAGGCTTGTATTCTTCATTTCATCAAAACCCATCAATGTGAGTATGTATTCCGCCTTACTCCTTTATGTGTTCATACTCGTTTTATGCATGATTGATGATTCTTGATACTTGATTGAAACTCTTACACTAAAAACTTCTCGAATTCTTTATCAAGGTATTCTTCTCCTCGATCTAATCGTAGATGTTTGATTATTTTACCTAATTAGTTCTCAACCTCAACATGATACCTTTTAAACTTTTCAAAGGTATAGGACTTGCGTTGCATTAGGTAAACATACATATATCAAGAATAATCATCAATAAATGTAACGAAATATTCATAACCACCGAGGGGTTAAATGGCTCTTAGTCATTTTCCAATAAAGGGTCTCTTGGTCATTTTACCTTATAGACAAGACTCATAGACTGATAAGGTGCAGTTTTTTAACTGAATTAAAGATCCATTTTTTACTAATATGTTTATCCTGTCAAGGTTAATATGGCCAAGTCTGAGATTCCAAAAATATGTATTATCGTGAGAAATCTTTTACAGCTTAGTTTTGGGTTTTTCAACCTTGAACATCTTAGTATTGAGCTGTGAGTTATGTGTTAACAGTCTTAACACATACAAGTTATTTTCATAGTTTCATGTGCATATTGGTATTCCATTTTTGAAATAATAACTATTATTAATAAATGAAATGAAAAAAACCATCATGCAGTAGTTTTGAAACATAAATCTAATTTATGCGACAAGACATGAATAAACAACACTTTGTTTAAATTCAAATAACTATTATTTGAAAATTGAAAATTGATAACTCCCACTGCTTTTACTGAAACGACATCCCATGTCCTAACTCTCATGGTAAAGTTACATTCAGCAAGGTCTTTCCATGTATCTAGCATTCCCAATGTTTCTTTCTCTTCTTTGTAGATTTGAAAGATTTGGCAACACTTACCTCTCCACTAGGCGTACGAGGATCCATCAACATAGACTCAAAAGAGGTGAGCTCATTTAGCAATTAAGATCCATCATCGTTGACTCATAAGAGATGAGCTCATTTAGCAATTATGTAAGAGTGAATATCAACTTGTTCATAACATAGTTGCTCTTAAACTGCAGGAAACTCTTCGAAAAAACTCCATTATTATGGTCACCTAGCTATGAGTTTCGATAATTTTGAAATAAATCATCATCCTCAAGATATGCTCTCGGATGGATGTCTTTTCTTTCATCTTCACAGTCATCACTAAGATGAAAGCCTCATGACATTGCCACTCCGAAGCTGCCCAAATATGTCTTGCAATGACTCGATCATCATAGATGTTGTAGCCATTGGTTAATATTTTGCGGCAATAACATATGACATCCCTGCTAGCATGTAGCATTGGGTCTTCTCATTGGTCGTACCCACCTTTGGTGAGTATCATATACAGCTTGGCTATAGAGGACACTCATCTTTTAGGTCAAATTTAAGGTCTTCAAAAGACCAGAACAACGTTTCAAGTTACTTTCCAATTTAACTTAATTTTCTCTCACACATTTATCATTAACAAGTATGAAAATATGTAATAAAAATGGCTGAAACTTTAATTAACAAACATGCATTTAAATTTCATTCATCACATATTAAAAGCATCACAAGTATTTTGGCATAAAATTAAATATTATGCATGAACCATGTAAAATGAATTAGAAACTTAAAAATATTATTAAGCCACAGAAACCTAACATTCCACAAATAATTGTCGACGTAGGGTATGTCAAATATATGCATGCTAGATCGAGACAATCTCAATTGATTAATATATGCGGGAATAACTATTATTCCTATATTAATCAACCACCGTTTGATTTGATTAAGGAAATTTGATTAACATTTAATCATTTCTTTGTAAGTATAACCCGTTGTTTTGGAACTCTAGGACTTAATTAGTGAAATGTCGCTGTATGGTAGGTCAGTTCACCAAATACATCTAGAATTCTTATCATTTCATAATCTGATCTTAATATTTACCTAAAATGGACACCATCCATAGGAGGACGAAAACAAAGCTGTCTCGAGGCGCCTTTCGAATCTCAAGTTATCGAACTAACAACGTAGATCGTGGGTTATATTGTCATATATCTCTCTCTCACTCACTATTTTATAATTTAAGGTTTCTATTACACTAGTATCTAATTTGTTTAGATTATGTGTGGCTAAAAAAATAACCTAACAAATACTAGTGGATTATTAGTGATATCTCTAAATTTTAACACTTAAAGTTTTATTCAATAATTTTATTAGTCTTAACTAATATAGCTTAATTAAACAATTTAATCAAGTGTTCTTTTTAGTGAGCTATTTCAATTTTAATTTTTAAAATTTTAGTTCACTATTTAAAGTTCAATTTTTTTTTTTTTGAATTCAGATGCTAACAATTATTTAATTAAACTATTTACTTAAAAATACACGTGACTTATGTTATTTTATTATTTTATTAAAATTGTAAATATTAATTTATTATTAATTATTGATTAACTATTAATACATTTTATTTATTATTTATAAATTAATATTAATTAATTATCTTATGAATAATATTATAATTTCTCATCATAATGAGAGTGAGATTTTCATTCTCCATTTTCAAATATGTGGTTCTCATTTTCATTTTCATTCATTTTTTATTCAATTTTTAAAAGTAAACAATCTTAATGAAAATGATTCACATTCTTCCATTCTCATTCTCATTCTCATTCTCATTCTCATTACTCATTACTCATAAAGAAAATACATATGTCTATCTTTCTCTATAACTTCTTTATCCTAATTTCAACCATACACAATCGCACACAAATTGAAAAAAAAAATGTAGAAGAAAAATAAGAGCATGTATGTCCCTGTCCACGAAAGGAAAGATGATGTCGAAAGGGACGACTTTAACAGTTGATGCTGTAGAATCGTGAGGAATACGAAGATGAAGAAATGCGGACTGTCACTGTAGATGAAATTGTTAAAATGAAGAAGAAAAGGGAACACTTATTTGGTTTTAATAGAAATTTTTGGGCATCCCTATTTGGTAAACTCAAAAAATGTAGTAACCTGGACAAGACTTTATGATGCCTTTTGGTTTGGTGGCCTGACAAGACATTGATTTTCCTCAATCATTCGTCTTCTTTGTCTTTTGTTCTCTTAATACCCTTAATCAAAATAACTATTCCTTTCTTCTTGTTCACCTTTCTTGAACTTTTTCACTCACCTTATTTATCACAAATTAAAATCAAAAGAAGGCATTGAATAATTACACTAAAGAACAAAAAAGGAAAGTATAATCCATCAAAGCAAAACTTTTTATAATCAAAGCAAATAATAATTAACTACCTTCTCCTGGCTTTCAAGTGAGTTAAATAACTGTCAAAATGGCTGGCTGTTGCCTGCAGCCAATGCCATTACTATACCAAAAGCACCAACTCAATTCAATTCGTCAAAAATAAAATTTCTACCCCCGAGATGCCCATCACACGTTACCGTCTCCTTTTCATCCTCGTGGCCACAACCTTAACAGCGGGGCTGGCCCAACAACGGGGCCTGAACGGTACCGTTTCATGCCCGCTCGACTTCTCCTTATTACATAAGCTGTTGCCGGACCTGAAAATTTCCAAGGAAGTGTCCAATCAGTGTCAGGACATTAGAAAAGGCCTTCGACTCGTGGAATCCGATTACCTCAAACGCACCGGAAACTTCCTCCCGCCGGTCAACGCTTCAGAGTCTTGCTGGATCTCTTACCAACCCTAGTCGACAGTGTCGCTCCCAACTTCAACATTCGCTCCCGCTGCGGCTTTCAAACCTATTGGATCTCTCAAGGCTGTATGAACATCACCACAAAATCCCAGTTCGAAAAGCTGATCCCGCAATCTACTCGAAACGCCGTCGTTTCCAACTGTAACCAGTCGTTGGATAATGGCTCCCCTTGTGCTGCTTGTACTACCAGCTTGTCCGGCTTGCAGGCTTCCTTGAGGGGGAGTTCCGTCGGAAACTTGTCGGATTGCTTGGCGTATCCATCGATTTACGCCGCGGCGTTTGCCAATCAGTTTGGTCCCACCGATAAAGGTACTGCTGAGTGTTTGTTTTCGTATCAGTTTGCTGAATCTGAAAGGAAGAGTAAGAAGAAAAAGGGTTTAATTGCTGGGGTTTCGATTGTCAGTGTTGTTGGGTTGTTGATAATTTTTGTGGGGCTTCGGTATTTATGGTGTAAGCGTGTGGTTTCTAATAGAAAAAGGATGAGGGATAGAGAATCTGTTAATAGAATTGAAATGGGATTGGTATCGATTCATGAGAGTACTAATTTGGTTAGGTTCACATTTGATGAGATTAAGAAAGCAACTCAGAATTTCTCTAGGGATAATATCATTGGGAGAGGAGGATACGGTAATGTTTATAAAGGGATTTTGAACAATGGTTCTGAGGTTGCTTTGAAGAGGTTCAAGAATTGTTCTGCAGCGGGTGATGCAAATTTCACGCACGAAGTAGAGGTTATTGCTAGCGTTAGGCATGTGAATCTTGTTGCGTTGAGAGGATATTGTATTGCCACTACTCAGTTAGAGGGTCACCAGAGGATTATTGTGTGTGATTTGATGAAGAATGGGAGTGTTTATGATCATTTGTTTGGTTCCAATGGGAGGAAGCTTACTTGGCCTCTTAGGCAGAAGATTGCTCTAGGGACGGCAAGGGGGTTGGCCTACTTACATTTTGGTGCGCAGCCGGCTATTATTCATAGGGATATTAAAGCTAGTAATATATTATTGGATGAGAAGTTTGAGGCGAAGGTGGGGGATTTTGGACTTGCAAAGTTTACGCCGGAGGGGTTTACTCATTTAAGTACCAGGGTGGCTGGGACAATGGGATATGTTGCTCCTGAGTATGCTTTGTATGGGCAATTGACAGATAAGAGTGATGTGTACAGCTTTGGTGTTTTGCTTCTTGAGCTTTTGAGTGGTAGGAAGGCACTCATTATGAATGATGATGGCCAGCTTCTCTTGTGACGGATTGGGCTTGGTCATTGGTGAAGGAGGGGAGAGCTCTGGATGTTATTGAAGATGGTATGCCAGAGTTGGATACACCCGAAGTTCTAGAGAAGTATATAATGATTGCCATTCTTTGTTCTCATCCACAGTTATATGCTAGGCCAACGATGGATCAGGTTGTGAAAATGTTGGAAACGGAGCAGTCAGTTCCCACAATCACAGAACGACCAATTTCTCTCATAGCTGAGATTGATGAGATTGAGAAGTCTATGAGCCGTGCTAGTGGATCGGGTCAGCTCTTGAGTTTTACTGGCTATCCGTCTTTTACCGAATTTGTACGCCCTTTAAGCCAAAAGGAAGATGCGAGAAGCTCTGACTCCAGAAACTCTGATTCCAGAGTAGTGGAATTGCTGTAAATTCTCCTGGTGTTTACTCTGATTGGTATGCTCACCTTGATGTATTTTTTGATTGAGCTTTCATGGCTCTTGAATTTTTTAATCATGCAGCACCTTGTAAAGATTACCAAGATTCACAAGCAATATACCATCTTCACAAACCTTACCATCCAAAGTCATCTATTTATTACTTGTGTATTACAAAGTTTAAACTTGACAATGAATGAAATGAATTATCAGATGCTTCTTACAGATGATTACGAGGATATATACTATGGATTCTCTCTCTCTCTCTCTCTCTCTCTCTCTCTCTCTCTCTCGTGCATCGACATGTTCTCAAAGTTTACTTGCTTCTTGAGGGCCTTGCACTGCAGCAATGTCGATGTGGAGAAGGCCAACTTAGGATACACGTGTTGAGTCAGATGCATACTGGAAGCCTTCATTATTGTCAGTCTGGATCAGTAGAGAAAATGCTCCAGACTCACCTGCTAATGTGGGAAGGTTGTTAGACGATTATTAAAAAATAACAGTTTCATAGGTGTGAAACTTGTACTCGAAAAAGTAACGCGACATTTTGGTACATTGGATGTTATATTACAAACTATTCCAAGTCATCAGTACACTTAAATCCTTCACTTACGCGTTTTGGAAAATCTTCCGAAAATATTTCCGCAAATACTATGGAAGGGTCTTGACCCCTCCGAACCTTTCTGAATTTATCTAAACATTATTGTACCATCATATATATCTCATATCTATCATTACACTTAGGAAAACATCAACACACACTAAACCCACTTTTACCGGAAACTAGCATAATCTATCAGATCGATCCAATTCGTTCGTTTTCACTCGGATTCTGCCAAATACACATATTTAATATGCTCATGCTCAAAAAATTCAATTCATACAATTACGCTACTCTACGAAGCTACTGGAACATCCGAACATTTAACGATAAACTTGAAATTAGCGAATTTTTACCGGGAGGTCTTACCGAGATTTCGAGGGCATATACAGACTCCAAGCGATCCCACGAACGCGCTGGAATAGACGGAATTCCGATCGGAGCTACTGTTCATTCATGGGTCACTATTCACTACCATTTTCTTCCTCGATTCGCGTGAAACCATGCACAGAATGTAAAAACCTTAATCGTCAACTTGTAGTACTCTCCGAGAGCTTTGATTTGGCGAGTGGCTTAGGCTGTGAAACGAACCGACGAGCCGAGATAGGGATACCCATCTCGCATATGTTTCCTACTCTCTTCCGTCGTTCGCAAGCGTCCTAAGGCTGCCTCCGGCCACCACAAGCTGGAGGGGTGGTCGGCGCACCTTTCTAGCTCGTCGCGTCAGATTCTAACAATGTACAATTTTATATTTTGACCATAACCTTTTACTCCGATATCGGATTGAGGCGATTCGAGTTCCAGATGAAAGAAGACTGAAATATCTATAACTTTATTGTTTACAAGATTTTTTAATTTAAAGTTTGCAATGCTGAAATTGATGAAAAATCCAAAATATATTATATGTAATTATTAAAGACAAAAATAAGAAGAAATATATATATATATATATGGTGTGTGTGTGTGTGGTGTGTGTGTGTGTGTGTGTGTGTGTGTGTGTGTGGTGTGTGTGTGTGTGTGTGTGTGTGTGTGTGGTGTGTGTGTGTGTGAGAGAAATGACATCCACTTTTCGGTGGAATGTCATTTCCCAGAAATCATACAATTTACAAATTTACAAATTGTATGATACATGAAGGGTGAGGGTGTTGAGTCCTCTACTATAAATAGAGGTGCTCAGCACCTTAGAAAATCAGCACATGATTCCATAGTATTCTCTGAAAATCTGTGGAGTTGTAGCTCTTGTTTGTTTTATTTTTTTAAGTTTTCTTGTAATTTCTTTTTATTTCAGTAATAAAATTATGTGTGTTTTTATTCAAATCATGAGTAGCTAATTTCATCCTACTGTGGTAAAGAGTGAAGATTTTAGTATGAGAATATATATTAATCTTACTTATATTATAATATATGAATTGTAATCTAAAAATTAATATTTAATTTAAATCTGAATTAATTATTGACAAATTTGTTGTCGCCTATATGGCTGGTTTTATTTATACATGGGAATTTAAAAATTGTCAATCACTTCAAATAATTCAGCCTTTTTATTTTCACTCAAATTATTATTTTATTTTACTAAATTTATTCCCTATAGATCGACCCTAGACTTACGGGGTTATTTTATTACTTCGACACGCTTATACATGGGAGTAAAGAACCACTTTGTGAGTGTGTCAAGTTTTTGGCGCCGTTGTCGGGAATATGATTTAGTAGATAGGATAATAATTTAACATCTTTGTAATTTTTTTTTTATTTTAATTTGTTTGTATTTTATGCATCTCACTTTTTTTTAATCACTACATTTGTATTTTTTTTTCTTTTGTCATTTATTTTAATTTTTTCTTTTCTCTTGTTTATTTTATTTCCTCTTTTTGTAAGTATTGCATTAACATATTTAAATTTTAGTATATAGTCTGCATTTAGGTTGCATGAGACATTGGTCTCAATCATCTAGCGGTAGATTGAGTATAGAGTCATCATCACATTCACCATTAGTTAAGATGGTCGTTAACTAAAATGAAAACCCACCTAACCGAGATGAAAATCCAGTTGATCAGGTAGAACGTTAGTCTCAGCATGGCGATCTTAATCATCCTAAGACACCCAGAGAATTAATGAATCCCACTAGGACAGAATCACCATCTTGCATTGTTTTCCCCCAGATGCATCACATTTCAATTTTAAACCAGGTGTCATCCAACTTTTACCCACATTCTACGATCTTGAATCAGAAAATCCTTATCAACACTTAAGGGAATTCGAAGACGTATGTAATACTTGCACAGACCAAAATTGCAGCATGAATATAATTCAACTCAAGTTTTTTCCCTAATCTTTAAAGGATAAAGCTAAAATTTGGTTGCAGAACCTTGGGTCAGGATCCATCAGAACATGAGATGATTTGCAAGAGAAATTTTTAAAAAAATTATTTCCCTCTCACATGACAAACTCCTTTAAAAAGAGAATCACAACTTTCACATAAGAATCGAGGGAAACACTTTACCAATATTGTGAGAGATTTAAGGAGATGTTGAATGTCTGTCCACATCACGGGTTTGAAACATGAAGGCTGATTTTCTACTTCTACGAGGGTTTAATACCCCAAGGTAGACAAGTAGTGGAAATGATATGTAATGGTGAGTTTAGGGAAAAAAAATCCTGAAGATGCACTAGATTACCTAGAACACATAGCAGAGAATGCACAACAATGAGACATATTTGGCACATATTAGTCTTCTGTAAAACCACAGTCATTTGGTAGAGGCATGTTTAACCTTAAGGAAGACCATGATTTTTATGCTAAATAAGCATCTCTAGTTAAAAAGTCGAGGCATTAGAAATGAGGAAGAGTTATCATGTCAAGTCAATTCAAGAATTCACATGTCAAATATGCTATTCCAATGAACATGTCACACAAGTTTACCCTGTTGGACAATTATGACCCATAACGTCACTATTTGTACAGATCATGGTGTTGTTGTACAAATTAACTATGTGACAAAGGAGATTGCACTCTTATCATTTGTGATTAGATCACCAAGATATATAAATGATAGGAGGTCCTTATGATTTGTTCCTGGATTGAGAATGATATGAGACAGTATCAGTCCATGAAGGATAAATCATTAAATATCCATAGTCAGAGCATTATCGAGATTGGACATCGATAAATACGTAAAAGACTAGTATTACACTTGTGCGCGTTGTGAGGGCATAACGTCATAGTTCTCATATATTTGGGTATATGATACTCATGCAAGTGTAATAGGAGGTTGTGTTTTACCGATGGTACGGGAAACAGATTCGCTCTAGATAGACCCCCTCAGAATTCCATTGGTAGTATGACTATGTGTCTATGGAAGTCCGAAATCAGGGTAGGTGTATTTGGTCTTAACCTGAGACTTGCACCGCTAATACTTGCGACAATCAATATACTTTGGTTTTGGTCGTCCAGGGCTTTAACCGGTTTCTGTGTACGCCTCTTTTGGGTATATCGAGAATCGTAGTTTGTTGGGTGTGATGTCAAGACGGAAGTATCACTTCAGTCATATGGAGATGATGGTCACGTAGGATACGGTACTAGTACTCTTAAGTACTGCAGTCATCGGGTAAAATGACAAGGTCATGTTTATTCGATTATAGAGACTAGTTACCAGACATCCGACATGTGCTTCGTACGGGGCAGACATAATTCCAGCCCCAGGCCTAGCACGTGATTGTCCGATAATGGATCGAAATACGCATTACTACATATACTACGCCTGATATAGATCCTATATTCCTGTAAGGATATTTCTGGAGAATTGGGTAGGCATGACGCTTTGCTAGAAGCCAACATTGTCTTGTAAATCGGTATAAACGTAGTACTAGGTACTTACGTGTTCAGATAGTCCGACGACCGAATTTACTGCCAACATATCCGTGGATCTCATGGGTCGCTTCCCGAAGATTCACCGATGACGTATGTCTCGCACTCTAAATTAATCTGGGATTAATTAGAAGAGAGAGAAAATAAATCTGGGATTAATTGCGGAGATATTTTATCTGGGATAAAATATCAATTAAAGAGAGATAATGATTAATTTGGAATTAATCGATAAATTAATATATTCGATATATTAAACGAAATTGGCGGAATTAAAATTAGACTTTAATTCGAGCGAACGAGTTAATTTAGAATTAATTCGTTAGCGACGTGAATAGTAATTATGCTAGGCATGATTATTTAATTAAATTAGATTTAATTACGTCGCAACATAAAATTAGTTAATTTGGAATTAGCGAACCCGAGCCCGAGATTATTTGCGAGCGCATTCGCATTTCGAATTCGAGTGCGGCACGCAAGTAAAATCAAGCGTCAAATCGGGAAGTTCATTCACGCCTAGGGCAGTTCATTCTCTCTTCTTTCACACTCACTGCCGTGAGCTAAGAGAAGCTTAGAGTCGTGATTTTATGGCAAAATCGGGAGTGCTAGCACATTACGAAGTCATGCGAAGGTGATAGGGAAGTCCACCCATTTGAGGAAGCTTGGAGCTTGGAGAAAGACCACCATGGCCGAATCTTGGAGAGGGAAACCAGTGGACTGCCGAGCAAAAACAGTGAGCAGAATTTGATTTTTGTTGCCTCTTGTGTCGCTCAACCGATCGATGTGATATTCCGCAACTCCCTCGTTGTATTCGCATTTGTTTCATGATTGTTAATGATCTTGGGAGGCTTAGGAACTCCAACAATGGTATCTTTGAGCAAGGTTGAGCATGAAAATGATTTATCGCTTAAAATTGGGTAAATTGTATTTGAGCATGATTTAATGAAATTGGATGATTTAATATGCTTAAAACATGTTTAATTGAAGATTGATTGGATCAATTTCATGAGATTATGATTAGATCATTTTGCCCAAATTATTAGGCTTGGCCAAATTGAACTATGCCCTAAATGTCTTGGATTTTTTGTTTCGTTGATCATTGGATGAGTTGGAAACGATTGGAAATGTTGATTTAATGTCGATTGAGGATTTAATTGGATTGAAACCGAATCGGACATAAAATCACCACATGGCCGAGACATATATAGCATGAAATGGGTTTGATTTTTTGATAAAATATGTTGGACATGTTTTGTTGATAAACATGATTAATTAGGCTAATTGATGTTTTAGAAATGTTAATTGGGTAATTAATTATGTTATGCACTTTGTTTAATTAAATTAAGAAATTGGATTTTTGGAATTTAATTAAATTGGGCTTTAAATTGGATTTGGGCTTTAAATGTTGTAATTGGGCTTACTGGGCTTGATTGTACCAAGTTAGTTTAGGCAAAATTGGTTGGATCCAATTAGGCCCAAAACCGCCTCCATAAAGCCCAAATGCGACTAATGGACCTTTAAAGTTTAATTGGGCCTAATGGGCCTAAATTGATTTCTGGGCTTATGGGGTAATTCCCGGATTGGGCTTTGGTTATTGGGTTTGACCCGAGTTGACCAAAAGTCCACGCCTTAAAGAAATTAATTAAGAGCCCATTGGACTTTAATTAAATTGACGTTGGACGTTAATCGGGCTTTGAGACCCGTAACGATTAAATTTGGAATTTAAGTCGTAAAAGGTTTATTAATAAAGTGTAGTATTTAATTTGGAATTAAATAATTGAATTAGTATTAAATACATATTAAATTGGATTTAATTTTGTAGTTTAATTTAATTCGAGAATTCGTAATTTGAGTACTTATTCGCAAAACGAGTTTGACTCGAGCAAAATCAAATCGTTGTTTGAACATTGGTTGGTCACTAATTATCAGATTAATTAATTTGATTAGATTGATTGATAACATGCTTGTGTGAATACATGGTTGCGATGCATGAATAATGTATATCTAATGGATATTAGTTGGGTAGGGCAATTTTAGAAATTGTTGTAATAAATTTGATTTATTAATTGGACCTGCGTGTCCAGCCTTATCACCTCCATACTCTTTGTATTCTCTTCTCACCTATTCCCCTCAATGTAAATGAGGTTTCTTTAGAAGTGTAGTGTAACAGGTAGAAGTAAATACATGTGCTAGCGGGAGAGAGAAATGGAGAGATTTGATCTAGGATCAAAGTGTAAAGTATCCATCTGCATATCATTATTATTTTATTTATACTCGCTTTATTATGTATTTAGAATGCATGTTTAAGGGTGTATGATGATGAGACCTTAACAAAGATAATAAATTGGTTGCCGATTTGCACGCGAAAAACCCTCGTAAAATATTAAGCGTTTTTCCTTCCATTGAGTGATTCTCACTCAAGATCCGAGACTGGCATTGGCTTGTTGGCCAAAGTCAAGGCCTTTGTCCGTCGAGGATGTGTTTGAATCACGAGAGCTTTGTTCCATATTGGTGTCTTGTCCAAGTTGTGGTTTGTTGGCCAAAGTCAAGACCACTTCTTGTCCATCGACATTGATTACGAAGCTTTCCATGGTCAATGGGTCACGCTTAACTGGGATCACTAAGTTTGTTGTGCCAAAGCCAATGCTTAGTTGATTCAGAGGAAAAATGTTAGGCAATATATTGGATATATTGGCATATATAGGATATATGTTTCGGACTTGGATGTCCCCCTACTGGATCTAGGAATTGGATTGGATCCAATTGATCTTAGAGATCTACCTGCTTAATTATCATACAATTTGTTGGCCAAAGTCAAGATTGTGTGATATTTAACGGGATTCTAGCCCGCTAGGAAACACGGTTTCTCGAGTACTCGACAGAGGGTTAGAGGCTCACCGAAAAATAGTGGGAGGCAAGAATTGAATTTGCAATATTCGTTTAATTACTTGCCATACGAGCTCAAACAAATATCATTCGTCATATATATTAAATGTTAGTTGGACTAATATTTAAATTGTTGTTTTAATAAACAGTTGGACTGTATTCAAATAATTCATTTATAGTTGGTTATATAATTGGATTATAGTAATCAATATATTTTATTTAATTAATTTATAGTTGATTAAATAGTTGGACTATTATAATCATTATAATAAATAGTACCAAAATCGTTGATTAAATAGTTGGACTATTAAAATCAAGATAAAATCTAAAGATTGACATTTAAAACATAATCCTAGGGAAAATGTATTAAATGGTTTAATTTTCAAATTGGGAATAATTTCAGGATAGTCCTCGAAAATAATAAGTTACTTTATTTGATAAAATAACATATTATGCCTAAGCCCGGAGTTAAGCAAATAGTAGAGCATAATATTTGGAAGATTCATGTGATGATAACTTTAGTGCTTAATCCATTAAGCTTGTCGCAGTAGACTCCTTAATTTCTGAATCAGAACTAAGGATTAGATCCTTAAAGTATGATAATGAAATTGAAGGATCTTCATAAATATATACTTAGATTTTAGAAGTACTAAAATTGCAATAGTAAACTCTTGGAGAGTTAATGACTATTCTCAAGAAGATAAAGTCAAACTTTGCAATTAGGTAACTAGCGCAAGGCGCACTTCACTTCGATATTCTAGAAGGCCGAGGCTAGGCCAAAGGCTTCTGGAGTGTTGAAATTGGGAACGGCAAAATCATTATAATCTTCTGGGAAGATAAATGACATATCCCAAAATGTCTGCCTAAATTGTGGCAAACGGGATCGCGGAAGCGTGACTGCCGTTTGGACAAAACAGACATGAAGGAATTGAAGACGAGCAAGGCTCTGACTTCAAATATGTTTGTCAATATTATGTTCACTACTAGTATTAAAATTAGATTTCAAATACTTAGTGTGATACATAAATATGTATTGATGTTCAGAATCTGCTCTGAGCAGGATACTGACATCTATTTAGATTTATCTGCGAAACAGAAACGGGACGAAAGTCGCTGTTTTAACTGTAGATACCTATTTTAGGAACTACCCTTCGGGTTTGTACTTAAATTAGGAAACTTTTATAATGTAACTAGTTTGACTAGAAACATTATCTTTATATCAGTGTTTAATCCGTTGTGGATTTACCTTTATATTCTAGAACACTAAAGTGTTTTATTATATAAAGATGATATTGAGATAAACACATTAGATGTGAATAACAGCATTTATATTTTGAATATAAATAAATCTTGAATATATAATATGACAAACAAATAGCTCAAACTGATTTGATCATGAGAAACATATTGTGGCATTGTTGTCTGGGACACATTTAAACAAGACTCGTATATCCGCACTTTTGAAGAGTGGGTACTCGAATTAATTTGATTCTATTCAAATAAAGCCTATTAATCTAGTTTATTGGGCAAAGTGCCTAAAACACTATTTACTTGGTAAAAGTGTAAGTGCCACCAATCTGTTAGCCCTAGTTCATAGTGAAGCAAGTGGGCCCATGTCTAGCTAGGGTAGAGGCGGATATGAATATTTCGTGACCTTTACGGATGTGGCATCTCGTTATGGTTATGTGTTTCTTTTGAAGAACACAAATCGAAAACTTTTATAGTTTCGACACGAAATAGACAAACAGATCTGCTAAGGTATTAAACCGTCACGGTAAGACCGTAATGAAAATACTTAAGCAATAAGTTTCTAAAATACTTGAAAGAGTATAGTATTCTTTCAATGAGGACTCCTCCTGGAACACGTCATTCTGACGGTGTGTCCGGACAGAGTAACCGAATTTTGTTGTACATAATAAGGTTAATCATGAGTCGCTCTGCGCTACCATTTCCTTCAACGGATAAGCATAAAAAGTGCAGAACTTATTTAGAATAAGGTTCCATTAAAATCTGTTAGACAGATTTCATATTAGATATGAACGGGAAAGAAACCGGGTTTCTCATTCCTGTAAATTTGGGATGATAGACATATGTTTGGATGATACTTAACTAAAACCCAAATTGGATAAGTGCATAATTGTAGGTTATCCTAGGGATACCAAAGTATAGTACTTATACATCTCACCAGAGAACAATTAGATTGTTGCTCACCATGCGGTTTCCCAAGAGGAATACCGATATGCAGTGGTAAGTGGGAATATAGTAAAACTCGATGAAAATCGGAGTAATACTGTTCAAGGCACCGAATCTTAATGGAACATAAATAGTTCATCAAGGATGAAACTATTACCAATAATCTTCGAATAAACAAGAACTGCGTAGGTCGGAGAGAGTCAGAAAACAACATGGGGTATGGGTTTCTGATCTCACCTCATAAAGATGTCAATCTTATTAAGGAACATCAACTGACTACGTACGAGGAAGTGATACAAGGTATCGACTCCATATTATGGCAAAGTGCCATGAATCGAAATTGGATTCCATGTATATCAACAAGTTTGGATACTAGTTGATGTAACGCAAGGCATTGTGCCTATTGGTACTTATCAGTCTTCAAGGAAGACATACATGGATGGCAACATACCAACGTATTAAAGCTAGGCTTTTAGCGGAAAGGTATCGTTATCAAAATTATGTTGATTACGATTCAACCTTTTACCTGTTTCCACGATAAATACATTTGGATAATGCTTGCTGATGCTGCATGTTTCATTTATGAAATATGTCAGTTTAACGTGAAAATCGCTTTCCTGAAAAGGAAACCTTTTGGAGGATGTTTACAACATCCTGACGATTTTGTCGTACTATAACTAGCAAACAAGGTTTGCAAGTTATTCGATCCATGTTTGGATTGAAGCAAGCATCAGGTTCTTGGAATTACCGTTTTGATGTAATCATAATAGTTTATGATTTAATTCAAAACGAAATGATTCTTGTGTATATAAGGAGGTTAGTGGGAGCACACTGACTATAAATGTCCTATAAATAATGATAATATGTCATTTCTTGGAAATGAAATTCCCATAATAAACAATCGGTGAAAGTTTGGCTTTTGATAAAACTCTCCGAGAAACCGTACATTGAAAAATGTACACGACCTGGTGTCTCATACGCTTTGAGCATATGGATTCACAAACAGGCCAATCCAAAGGATAGTCACTGGATTTATGTTAAGAACATCCGTTAGTATCTTAGAGAACTAATGATGCTGTCTTAATCTGTGGAGAATGAGAACTTGAAGTGACTGGGATCACTACTGCAAGTTTCCTAAACCGATAAAACGACTATAAATCGCAAACGGTACTACAAAGTTTGAATAACGGAACAGTGAGCTGGAAATCTTCCAAGCAAGATACTGTTACCAAATAAACAACAAATGTGGGTTATTGCTGCAGCTGAGGCAGCAATAGAAGCCTTCTGGGTCGACAAAAAATCTAATTAGATTAGATATAATTCTGTTAGCAGCTGAGCTAGGCTGCAGCGCAGACTAAAGAATTAATGGTCTCATCAACGATCCAGATATATACTTCGATATTCATCTGATTCGTTCGGATCATACATCGTGGCGATGTGATGATCGAATAAATCACATCAGATGATAATCATGCAAATCCGCTGACGAAAGCATTTCTCAGCAGTTTGAGCCAACCGTACATAGTTCGGGTGTCAGACACTCGAGTGACTGGCTATAGGCCAAGTGGGAGATTGTTGGACAATTATAACCCATAGCGTCACTATTTGTACAGATCATGGTGTTGTTGTACAAATTAACTATGTGACAAAGGAGATTGAACTCTTATCATTTGTGATTAGATCACCAAGATATATAAATGATATGAGGTCCTTATGATTTGTTCCTGGATTGAGAATGATATGAGACAGTATCAGTCCACGAATGATAAATCATTAAATATCCATAGTCATAGTATTATCGAGATTGGACATCGATAAATACGTAAAGAACTAGCATTACACTTGTGCACGTTGTGAGGGCATAAAGACATAGTTCTCATATATTTGGGTATATGATACTCATGCAAGTGTAATATGAGGTTTTGTTTTACCGATGGTACGGGAAATAGATTCGCTCTAGATAGACCCCCTCGGAATTCCATTGGTAGTATGACTATGTGTTTATGGAAGTCCGAAATCATGGTAGGTGTATTTGGTCTTAACCTGAGACTTGCACCGCTAATACTTGCGACAATCAATATACTTTGGTTTTGGTCTTCCAGGGCTTTAACCGGTTTCTGTGTACGCCTCTTCTGGGTATATCGAGAATCGTAGTGTGTTGGGTGTGATGTCAAGACGGAAGTATCACTTCAGTCATATGGAGATGATGGTCACGTAGGATACGATACTAGTACTCTTAAGTACTGCAGTCATCGGGATAAAATGACAAGGTCATGTTTATCCGATTATAGAGACTAGTTACCAGACATCCGACATGTGCTTCGTACTGGGCAGACACAATTCCAGCCCTAGGCCTAGCACGTGATCATTCGATACTGGATCGAAATACGCAATACTTCGTATACTACGCCTGATATAGATCCTATATTCCTGTAAGGATATTTCTGGAGAATTTGGTAGGCATGGTGCTTTGCTAGAAGCCAACCTTGTCTTGTAAATCGGTATAAACGCAGTACTAGGTACTTACGTGTTCGGATAGTTCGACGACCGAATTTACTGCCAACATATCCGGGGATCTCATGGGTCGCTTCCCGAAGATTCACCGATGACGTAAGACTCGCACTCTAAATTAATCTGGGATTAATTAGAAGAGAGAGAAAATTAATCTGGGATTAATTACGGAGATATTTTATCTGGGATAAAATATCAATTAAAGAGAGATAATGATTAATTTGGAATTAATCGATAAATTAATATATTCGATATATTAAACGAAATTGAATTTCGACGGGGAATTAAAATTAGACTTTAATTCGTGCGAACGAGTTAATTTAGAATTAATTCGTTAGCGACGTGAATAGTAATTATGCTAGTCATGATTATTTAATTAAATTAGATTTAATTACGTCGCAACGGAAAATTCGTTAATTTGGAATTAGCGAACCCGAACCCGAGCCCGAGATTATTTGCGAGCGCATTCGCATTTCGAATTCGAGTGCGGCACGCAAGTCAAATCAAGTGTCAAATCGCTAGTCGCTTCTAGCGTCACATCATTCATCAATCAAGCGATATATGTCTTTCACTTTGAGTGATTGACGCTTGTCACTATTCATTGATTGATGGATTGATGGAGTGATGTGTGTGGTTGGAGCCATTAAGGCTTGACTTTTTGAAAGCCAAATTCATGGTAAATGAATTTGAAATTCACATTTTGTGTATTAGATACACAAATTAAAATCAAACCACACAACACTCCTCTCTCTTCTCTCTTTCATTCACGCCTAGGGCAGTTCATTCTCTCTTCTTTCACAGCTCACTGCCGTGAGCTAAGGGAAGCTTAGAGTCATGATTTTGTGGCAAAATCGGGAGTGCTAGCACACTACGAAGTCATGCGAAGGTGATAGGGAAGTCCACCCATGAGCTTGGAATCGTTTGACGAAGCTTGGAGCTTGGAGAAAGACCACCATGGCCGAATCTTGGAGAGGGAAACCAGTGGACTGTCGAGCAAAAATAGTGAGCAGAATTTGATTTTTGTTGCCTCTAGCGTTGCTCAACCGATCGATGTGAGTATTCCGCAACTCCCTCGTTGTATTCGTACTTGTTTCATGCTTGTTAAATGATCTTGGGATGTTTAGAAAACTCCAACATGCCCAACCTTGCCAGCCTTGTAAGAATGTCTTCATGACCAAGTCAGTTCCATAAACACCTTCAAGAGACCAAATCCAAACCAATACTCCCAAACCTACAATTCTAGTTGGAGAAACCATCCAAACTTCAATTAGAGGAATGATAACCAAACACAACAATCGCAACAACCTCCCCAAGTATACCAGAATTTCCAAAATTCTTAGAATTATGCACCATATATCCCACCACCTAAGAAAACCCTTAATGATACCTTGCATGCATTCATTAAGAAACAGAAATCCATCAATAACTAAAATGTCAAAATATTGATTGATCTTAAAGATACGTTTTCCAAAATCACATATGCATTGACCATTAATGTGAAAGGAAAGTTTCCTGCACAACCACAACCAAATCCCAAAAGTCATCAAAACTCTCATAAAGGTAGTTCTGGTAGTCAACACATAGACCATGTTAAATCTGTTATTACTCTTCGCACTGATAAGGTCATCCACAAACCTATTATTGAACCTCATGAAGTTGAAAATAAGTCAGTTTCAGAGGGTAAGGAAGGGGTTGATGAACCACTACCTATCGTTGATGATAACGATTTTTCACATGCACCTCAATTTCCTCAAGCATTTAAAATAAAGAAATTGAACTATTCCCATAGATATATGAGATATTCAAACATGTGAAGGTCAATATTCCTTTGTTAGATGCCATCAAACAAATATTATCTTATGCCAAATTTTTGAAAGACTTGTGCATTGTTAAAAGAAAACATCAGGTAAGAAATAAAGCTTTTCTAACTGAATAGGTAAGTTCCATTTTATCAACAAATAATGCATTGAAATAAAAATACCCTAGTTGTCCAACTATTTCATGTATTATTAGAAATCATAAAATTAAACATGAATTGCTTGATCTTGGAGCTAGTGTCAATTTGCTTCCATTTTCGGTTTACCAAAAACTTAATATTGGTGAGTTAAAACCAACTTCAACTACTTTTTTACTTACTGATAGATCAGTTAAGGTACCGAAAGGAATTATGGAAAATATGTTATTAAAAGTCGATAAATTCATATATTCTGTGGATTTTATTTTCTTAGAAACATAACTTGTAGCAGACAGTTACAAGTCAATTCTTGTAATATTTGGTTGTCCATTTTTAGCAATAGCTAATGCTTTATTTAATTGCTGGAATGAAATCATGAATTTGTCCTTTTGCAATATGACATTGGAGCTTAATGTTTTTATCATATGCAAAAAACCATACGATGAGGACAATGAAAACATGAGCATGGAATTAATTGAACCAATTTTAGAAGAACATATTTAGGGGAGTTTATCTGACCCTATGGAAATTTGTACAACTAATTTTCTTCAATCAAGTACACAATTAGATTCAGATATTTCAAATGATTTTTCTTTACTTGATTCTACACAGGTACTGGAAGACGATGGAGAGAAATAAAATTTTAAGGAACTAGGAATACTGGAAGAAGAAAAACTTGAGGAAACAACCGAATTGGAATTAGAGACTTTGCCAGAATGATTAAAGTATGTATTTCTTGGAGATGAATAAACTTACCATGTGGTAATTTCTTCTTCTCTCACAAGCGATCAAGAAGGTAAATGGTTAAATGTGTTGAGAGAATGTAAACAGAGAATTGTATGGACTTTAAAAGATACAAAAGGCATTAATCTTTTAAATTACACACACATAATAAATTTAAAAGATAATTTCAAGACACGTCGACCACTCAAAAAAAGGTTAAACTCTTACAAGAAAGAAGTGGATAAAAAAAAGTCCTTAAATTTCTTGATTCATTCATCTCTTCCATATCTGGTTTAGAGTAAAGCACATATGTTAAAAAATAAAGATCTAAATAGTTAGGTGTTTGTTATAAACGCGCATGTTGGACGTGCAACACTCATTTCGTTCTTTAGGAATGATGTCAAATAATCGCGAAGAAAAAATTTAATACATTAGAAAATAACTTGAGTAATGAGTCATTAGATAATATATCATTGACTTTTGAGATGCATCCTAGTGGATTTGATAGACTGATTCGCAATTTACATATATAATTTCAAAAAGAAAGACAACAGTACAGTCTCGGGAATTTGACTTTAAAAGACCCAGTTTTCCATTTTTTAAGAAAATTAGATGGGAAGCATATCCTCGACATATAGAGGGCATTCAAGCTGTTACTGGACGTAAAACCAGAGGAAGATGTGAGCCACAACACACAACTACCAGTACATATTGTTTCAATTTATTACTTTGATTTCCTTTACTTTAATTTACTGTTTTGATTTCCTCTATTTTAATTTTGCTGACAGTATTTAAAATTTTTTACTTTCACGATCTATTTTACTGTCTATTTGACAATTATCATTTTATAGGTACTAGTGCTTTTATTACTCACCCTTTTTTAGGATCCATAAATACAGCTCTTCATTTCTCTCTTCGACATATCCAGATAAGAGAGAGAAAAAATGGAGAAAACTTCAAGACGACGAGTCACTAAAATCTATGTATTTTGTGGAACTAGCTCTGGAACTAAACTAAAATTTGTTGAGACTACAAAAGAATTGAGTAGAGTTATGGCGAAAAGAAACATGCACTTAGTATATGGTTGTGGCAATCTTGGATTAATGAGATGTGTTTCAAAGGCCGTGGAAGAAGGTGGCAGTCAAGTTTTGGGGATCATTCCAAAAACTTTGGCAGACGAAAACCTCATCGGAAAATCAAATGGAGAAGAATACATTATCTCAAGTATGTCTGAAAGACTTACTGAAATGATTAATCATGCTGACGCTTTTATTGCTTTACTAGATGGGCTAGGCACGTTGGAAGAAATATTCACAGTTGCGTCATTGGCGAACTTGAACATTCACCGAAAACCCATTGGACTACTTAATATTGATCACTTTTTCGATTTTATTTTAGTATTTCTTGAGGATTCCAAAAGACTCAGGTTCATTTCGAAACCAGTAAAAGATATCGTTCTAACTATAAGAAAATATGATGAATTAATTGACCAACTCTTAGCTTATGAACCAAAACTCGACCCCATTCTTTTCAAGTTGAACTGGTCTGATAACGGTTGTGGCAAGAAGCGTAGAGTGGACTTGAATCTGAATCTGTAATTTTTTTTCTTTTAAATAGTCGTAGATTCAATTGTCAATTCCACACTAACGATATGATGTCTTCTAAACTCTTCTTATTCTTATTCAGACATTGAGGACAATGTCTCAATTTGGTTAGCGGAGGAGATAGTTTTCATTTTTATGTTTCATTGTTGTTTTTTCCTTTCAAAATAAAATATTTTCGTTTTTGTGTTGTTATTTTATGTAAAAAAAAAATTGTTTATATTTTTTTTGCTTGGTTATTATTTTGTGTTAATTTTCTTTTGTGTTTTATTTCAAAAAAAATTACACACAAACCAACCATAAATTTTTGACTAACCGAGTGGAATTGTTGTTCAGAGATGGCGGTTTAATGAGTTTTCGCTCCTGAGAAGCATCTTAATATTTCGTAACAAGTTATTTTTATTCATTTCTTTTTGAATCATTTAAATTTTTGAATTCTCCATAATATTAATTAAATTTGATCTTAATATGCTCATTTCATAGGTATTATCAACATACACGGTAACATATGATCGTGGGTTGTAAGTGAAAATTTTATAATATTCAGTTCTATAGTTTGTTGGAGGTAGCACCTAAAGGCAGTGGAATTTGTATTTTTATTCAAAAACAAAACTGACCATGCTTTTACTTAATAACCGGACATCTTGCCTCAACAAGCAGTGATTGTTTGTGTAAAACGGTAGAGCTTAAGTTAGTTAAAAATGATAATTTTAATAATCAAATTTTTACTTAGTAACCGGACATCTTGCCCCAGCAAGCAGTGATTATTCACGTAAAACGGTAGAGCTTGAGTTGTTTTATTAAAAAAAAATGTGTGTGGATAAGTTCAAATCCGTAGCCTCTCTAACTCGACCAATTAAGTTTGTATGAGTGTTTTAACACTTAGTGCCCTAAGGCTAACTGGTCTGGGAGTCACTGATCCAAATCTCTTTACAAGGGTTAAAGAGAAAGCTTAAGGAAATCAGACACTTCTTCTTTTAACATCTGAGATCCGAGCAATTAAGTCTGTAGGGGTGTCTTAACACCTAGTGCCCTAAAGCCAACTGGTTTGGGAGTCACTGGCCCAATCTCGTTACAAGAGTTAAAGATGTATTTAAAAAAACCTATTTTTGTATATAAATAAACTGTCATTGTCAAAAGGTGTGAATTCCAATATAACTTTAGGATAAAAATATTACTCTTTTTTTAACAAGACCTATTAATATTGTGGGCACAATGAATTGATTGATAATTTCTCTTATGGGCGTATGGAAGAAGGGTAAAAAGTACATGACAATTTGCTTATTTGATACTTTAGAAAGAAATGAAATAATTACTAACTTGGATAAGAATTTTTTTTTTTAAGTTTTCGCTTAAATTACTAGGATTGGTAATAAGCTGGTTGGGGGTGTGATGAACATAAAAAAGTGTACATTTAATAAAAGAGAACTAATCATTTTATACTTATAATTTCATTAATCCCATTGATTTAGCACATTTGTGAAATAATAATTAAATTTATGTTTTATATATTTTATCGTGATTTTTATTTCTTATATAAGTGAAATAATACTTTGGATGCATAACTAGAAAAATGGACGTGACATTTGGATTTTGGAGGCCATAAACTTAAAAAGGGCATTCTAACAGTGTATAATTTTGAAAATTCCAACTTGCACAATTTTCATATTTTCGCCATAACGTTTTACTCCGATATTGGATTGAGGCGATTCCAGTTCCTGATGAGAGAAGACTCAAATATCTATAACTTTGTTGTTTTCAAGATTTTATATATCTAAAGTTTTCAAGGCCGAAATTTATGAAAAATCCAAAGTGTGTTATATGTAATTGTTAAAGAAACAAACAAGAAGAAAAAAACAAAAAAGAAAAAATATATAAGTGGGAAATGACATCCACCTTTCGGTGGAATGCCATTTCCCATAAATCATATTAATTTGTAAATATGTAAATTGAATGATACATGAAAGGTGACGTGTTGGACAATTATGACCTATAACATCACTATTTGTATAGAATATGGTGTTGTTGTACAAATTAACTATGTGACAAAGGAAATTGCTCTTTTATCATTTGTAATTGGATTACTCAGATATATAAATGATAAGAGTCCTTATGATTAGTTCCGGATTAATAAGATATGAGACAGTATTAATCCACAAAGGTTTAATCAATAAATATCCCTAGTCGTAGTATTATCGAGACTGGACATCGATAATGCGGAATAGACTAGTATTACACTTGTGCGTGTTTTGGAAGCGTAACGACATAGTTCTCATATATTTGGGTATTGGATACTCATGCAAGTGTAATAGGAGGTTCTGTTTACCGATGGTACGGAAAAAGCTTCGCTCTGGATAGACCCCTCGGAATCCCATTGATAGTATGACTATGTGTCTATGGGAATCCGAATCAGGATAGGTGTATTTGGTCTTAACCTGAGACTTGCATTGCTAATACTTGCGACAATCAATATACTTTGCTTTTGGTCGTTCGGGGCTTTAACAGGTTCTGTGTACGCCTTTTCTGGGTATACTGAGAATCGTAGTGTATTGGGTGTGATGTCAAGACGGAAGTATCACTTCAGTCATATGGAGATGATGATCACGCAGGGATACATAACTGGTACTCTAAGTGCTATAGCCATCGGGGAAGTATGACTAGGTCATGACTTTCTGATCATAAGGAGACTAGTTGCTTGTGATCTGATATATGCTTTGTATGAGGCAGACACAATTCCAGCCCCAGGCCTAGCATGTGACATCTGATACTGGATCGCAATACGCAATACTACATATACTACGCTTGACAAAGATCTTGTATTCCGTAGAAGAATATTTCTGGAGAATCGGGTAGGCACGGTTCTTTGCTAGAAGCCAACCATGTCTTGTAAATCGGTAAATACGTGGTACCGGGTACGCACGTATTCGGATAGTCCGATAACCGTATTTTCTGCCAACATATCCAGGGATCTCTTGGGTCGCATCCCAAAGATTCACCGATGATGTTTGACTCGAAGAGAATTAATCTGGGATTAATTAAGAGAGAAAAAATTAATCTGGGATTAATTACGGCAAGAATTAATCTGGGATTAATTATCAGAGAAAGAATTAATCTGAGATTAATTGCGTCGAGAATTTATCTGGGATTAAATTCGTCGAGAGGAGAGAACTCGATTAATTTAGAATTAATCGGTAAAATAATTTAATAGTTAAATTAGATTTTACTATTTAATTTATTTAATTGAGATAAAATAATATATTATATATATTAATGAAATTGGATTTCAACGGGGAATTAAATTGGATTTTAATTTTAGCAAACGAATTAATTTGGAATTAATTCGTGAACGATTTCCGTAATAATTTTACTGGGTATTATTATTTAATTAAATTAGATTTATTACGTCGCGACGGAAAATTCGTTTAATTGGATTAAACGAACCCGAGCCCAAAGTGTGTTGAGAAAGCCAACTAGATTTGGAATTAAATGGGTGGGACCCATGACTCACATCAATTGTCAATAATTGATAGAAGTGATTGGCAATAGTGTTTGGATATTATTTAAACATTCAACACATTTAATATTTTTTTTGCTTAATATCTCTCCCTGACATTATTTGGCCGAATTGGCCTCATTTGCTTATTACGCCGAATTTGCCAATTTCTTTTTCTTGGACGACAATAGCTATTGTGGCCATTAATTGCATTTGGCCGATTGAAAGCAATAAATGACCATTGAATTTTCTAATTTTAATAGGCCACTGCCTTTGTTTTTCGAGAAATATAAAAAGGCATATTTTTGGCTCTCTGTCTCTTGAATGGCGAGAAGCAATTTTGTTTTTCTTTTGAAAATCAATTGGCTTCTGCTTTTGAGAAAGAAAATGCCCTGACTTCTCTCTAAAATGCCGAATGAAAAAGCATTCATTTTGCTTTTGAAGCAATCGGCCATATGGCCTTCCGATTGCTTTCCCTTCTCTCTCGGGTAAATTTGTTTCTCATTGGGAGATAAAATTTGTTCCATTTGTTCTTGCTAGCACATAAGGGAGTCAAATGAAGGTGATATGGATACTCACCCATGAGCTTGGAAGCTTCAACATCCTTAAAAGTTTTGAACTCAACCGATCAATGTAAGTCATCCGCAACTTATTTTTGATCATTATTCACACACGAATCACGCTTAGAGATCCTGTGGCATGTCTAGGACACTTATATGACGGTGTTGGGCCCTCTACTATAAATAGAGATTCTCAGCACCTTAGAAAATCAGCTCAAAATTTCATAATTTTCTCTAAAAATTTGTGGAGTTCCAGCTCTTGTGTGTTTTATTTTTATAAGCTTTCTTGTAATTTCTTTTTTCTTTCAATAATAAAATTATGTGTGTTTTTATTCAAATCATGAGTAATTAATTTCATCATACTAAGGTAAATGGTGATGCTTTTAATATAAGAATATTGATTAATCTTACTTATATTATAATATATGAATTGTAATCTAAATACTAATATTTAATTCAAATCTGAATTAATTATTGAACAACTTTGTTATCGCCTATATGTCTGATTTTATTTATTTGACATAATTGAGTACCTAACTGGACTTATGATAAATAAATTTTATCACCGTCTTTATGGCTGGTTTTATATGTTTTGGCATAATTAATTCCTGAAATAAATTAACTGGGTAGTAATGATAAGTTATATTATAAAAAATAAGATTTCTAAATTTGACATATTAAAAATGGATCCTCTAATCCCATCATTTTATTTTATTGTGCAGTCCATCCAATTTAAAAAATGTCAATCACTTCAAATAATTCAATATTTTTATTTTCGCTCAAATTAATATTTTATTTTACTAAATCTATTCCATGTGGATCGACCCCGGACTTACCAGGTTATTTTATTATTTAGACACTTTTATATTTTAGAGTAAAGAACCACTTTATGAGTGTGTCAATGTGAAATTTCCGTTTAATCACTAAAATTCGGCTATAGTTATTATGAATTATTTAGATTGGTACAGGGGTTTGATTTAACTCGACAAGATAATTTTTCCTCTAAAAAGTAATGGGACAGGATCATGATAATTTTTTATCTCAGTTGTATAAACGAAATCAAACTGAAATTGACAAATCTCGTCTCTTCCTGTCCCATTACCAATCCTAAACTAAAGTGTAAATAGAATAGTTTTATTGAGATAATTAAATACATTTTTATATAAAACATTATATTTACAAAAAATTTAATTAAAAAATAAATTTTTTATAATTTTATTAATATTTTTAATTATTTTAATAAGTTATTGTTATATAAAAATATTAATTATTTTATCATAAAAGATAAATATATATAAAAAAAAATCTTTCTTTTGACTTTTAAATGACAATCTCTCCGTTTGTTATTATCCGTAGTTCATTAAATAGTAATTCTGAATTCTCGCGCTTTTGGATAGCCCTGGAATGTTCCTTTGACATTCCCATTGGTCACGTGTTTTTGGTTCACAGCCATGTATTAAAGAAATTTAATCAATTTAGTTATAAAGTAACTTTCCATATTAAATTTAACTGAATATTCAATAGACAGTGTTTTTTTAACTCACTTTATTTTTGGAAATGTTAGAAATCTTATCGTCAAATCATTCGACCCGAACTTAAGCGGAACAATTAAAATTTGAGAAAGAAATAGTATAAAAAGAAAGTGCAGGAAAAAAGGGAAATAACATGAGAAAGATATTGTTTAGGGAAAAATCAGACATATTACACGTGCACAAACACATTCTAAAGGGGATCCAGATCCCTCATCAGGGTCTGACAACAGAGCTTGTCATCAAAGTCCGGTACATAAACTGTCATCAGAGTCTGAGGGCAGAACTTACCATTAGAGTCTGAGGGCAGAATCTTGTTGGGATTTATGTCCTAAAGCTTCATGTATTGTAATAATAATAAATGCATTATTCATTTTATCAAAGTTGTTTGATTTATATCGCATATTGTTCAATTGTCTTGTTTACCTTAATAACTATTGTACCTTCAGACTTAGTGTATGTTTGATGCACAAGAGGGTTTATGTCTGAAGTTAGTAATCTAAATAGTCCGTAGAGGGCAAACAAAGAGGGTACTTTGTTTGTGATTTATTTATTGATGTTGTCCATTCTATACTTGTATGACGACCTTGATCCGGGATCGTTCATGTAGTGACGTGGGAATGAAGGCACCTTGTATGATGAGATCATATAGGATTGGACTCAGATAAATACGAATTTCTTTTAATATCCGTTAACCGAAGAAATTCATTTTATTTAATAGATGGTCATATATGGATTCAATCTTAATCCTGAGTGTATTACAAACTCCTGCATGACAGGCTATGTCCTTTGATTTACTATGGTGAGGTTGGTGTTGCATTCCCGGCAAATAACTACGTATTTTGGGGATATGGTTTGGTGTGTAGCTGAGAACGTTTTACATAGATATGAAATTCACTCATTCTTACAAGAATCAAAAGAATATTTTTTTTAAGAGTTGATTCGGGACTTGAACAATTTGAGCGCTCAACTTTTCTATTACGAATAGAAAGTTTTATACTCATAATTGTTATGAATTAATTGTTCATTATAGAATCAATGGTGCTTAAGAGACTAAATATTTAGAGGGCTTTAACGGACATTTGACCGAGCTCTATTTATGAGATATTCGTGAAGGGCTATATCCATATGTAATAATTATATCGATGGACACCGAAGTTGTTCGGTTTATTTTATCCATCTACGGTAACAGGAGTTCAACTTCGAGTTTTTAGTGGAATAACGCGGAGTTAATAATTCATAATTTATGATTAAAGAGATAAATTAATATTTCAGAATTATTGGAGCTCGGAACTGTAGATCCATTTGGTCCCCGTGCTAGCTCGATTAACTGTAGCAAACCTAAGATAATTAGATTGTCTAATAATATGCTCACATTATATTTATATATTATTAATGAGATTAATAATATTTATTGTCACAAATGAAAACTATGTTAAATTAGTTTAACTTAATATTTTCTAGAATTCTTTGGTTATGAGATAATCAAGTCTTGATTATGAGATAATCAAGTTAATAATAATTATGAGATAATTACTACAACATAATGGAAGGTAATTTAATCATTATTAAGATGGTGATTTTTATTTACCTTGGAGACAAAGCCATATGGCTTGCCATGCTCTCCAATTTATTATGTCTATTAGGTGACTTGTATACACCTATAGTTTTGTCATTGGCTAATCCATTCTTATGATTTGGTATGACCTCCACATTTATGTGTTTACCAATGAAAGAAAGCATTAGATGCTTAATGACAAAGTCATTGTCGTTAACTTATCATTTATTATGCTTTGGTATAACATTCACATTTTTTTGTTGGCCATTGCAAAAAAGCATTAGTTGCTTAATGACAAGGTTAGTTGGCTTGTGTAAGAGAATATAATCTCTACCATTTCTCTCACTTCTAAGGTTAACATTTTTGCATTCATTCACACAAGTGTTGTGAGAAAGAATTGAGAGAATATAGAGAGAGTTCAAACATTCACAAGTATTGTGAGAGTGTTTTGAAATTCCAAAAGCTAAACACCATTGTGACATCTTAATTCTCTAAATAGTTTAGAGGTTTGATCTTTGTGAGTGAAGCCCACATTTCGGTTTGTTGATTTCGAGTCATAGTTCGGAAGATCGAGTGGTTGATCCAAGCGTTGGACACCAAAGGATTGATTTCAGCTACTACAACAAATGGAGAGGGCAAAGAAAATTTTAAAGATCCATACCGGACTCGGTGCCACCACAAGAAACTTCCGTCGCGCTAGGGAAAGTCGTTTCCTACAAATCTATCATCGGAATATGAAGTCAGGATCTCCGTCAAAGTCTGAATTTGAAGCTACCTGATAGGAGTTCCATCTCAGACTTGGTTCCAATAAAGATCGTCTGAAGATTGAGTATGAGATATCAACTCCTTAATGACACAAATTTCATGAACAAGGAATAAGACAACCAATTAATTAGTTTCTGTTTTTTTAAGCTAGACAATCATCAAGAATATGAAAGTTCGGAGATTCTATGGAGTGGGCTAGTTAATGGGAAATGTGAATGAAATGTAACCGCTGCAGTTTATTTTCCTTGTAACGGGATTTTATAAGTGCAAAAAATCCTAAAGTAAGGGATGGACTTTTTGATATTCAAGCAATCATTGAATCCAAGAAATGAGTCAGGATGGCCCCAAGAAACAAAGAGTCCAATATCTTTGTATTCGCTGCTCACAATGAGGAAGAAGTATCCAACCATTTGATACCCTCAGTGGTTATATCGGCAATTAGGTACGAAATGATGTAGCAAATGGAAGACAAAATGCATGCCATAAAAAAGTAATTTTCAGGAATAGATGCAGACCATCCATGAAGAAAACCAAACGCTTAAAGCTCAGATCCAGGGTTTGGTGTAGACATTGTATTTTTACGCATATTCTAATGATGAGTCTCTTATGGGGACGCCTTCTGAAAGTTGGGGAAATGTGAAGATAAACACCGGAAAAGAAAGGAACACCAAGGAACACTAATGCACACTAAAAAATGCATATTTATTATACGAAAAGTCAATCATTTAACACTCATAGTTTCACTAATCCCCTTAATTTGGCACATCTGTGAAATAATATTTTACATTATATTTTGTATATTTTTATTGTGTATTTTTTTATTTGGTAGGTAAAATACTGCTGAGAAGCTTGACAGGGAAAAAACCAGACTTGGAAAGAGCAAAAATCGAAAATCAGCATGCGTGTCGCGACGCGTAAGGATTTAGCATCGCGAAGTTCCCACGATGACAAAGACATCACGGACACCGATATCGCGTCGTGACATGCAGGACTTTAGCGTCACGACGCCCTCATCTTCCAACACGTGTCTACAACTGGCATCCCCGTCGCGACGCGTGGACGAAATTTTGCCTATAAATTGAAGCTTCCGGTTAGAAGAAATTTTCATACTTTCTTTCCGAATTCTTTATAGATTTTTGGGAAAAGAGTGTCTTGTGTGTTTAATTATTTAAGCTTTCTGTAATGTATTTTTCTTTCAGTAATAAAATTACGAGTGTTTTTAATTACAAAATGAGTAGCTAATTTCTTTTTGCTGGGGTAAAGGGTGAAGCTTTTATAATGACAACTTGATCGATCTCGCTTATATTATAATAAATAAATTGAATAATAAAGATAAAATTGAGATTCTGCTGGTTCAGGCTCTTGAACTGATACCTCTGATTCTTGTTACTGCTCAGCCTCTTCCTTGTTAAGGTGTCATCGTGAAATGCTTGGTATTCGAAGGTTTCATCAGTGTTATTTGAATTTGTTCCGTGCGATATGTAGTTCTGGTTGTTGATTATTTGTCTCAATTCATTTACCATCCTCTGTAAGGTTCTGATTTGATCCAGAAACGTTGCATCTTGTTCAGCTTCTTGATTCTCGAGCCTGTTTATCAAATGTATTTCCACTGATGGTTTTGTTCCTTGAATATCATAGGTTTATGGATAAGATAGAAAATGTGGTTCAGTGAAATATGTTGGTTCATTATATGAAGGTCTTTGATAATTTCGCCACCTTGAATTATAGTGGTATATGTATTGATTGCTCGATTGGTTACCATCACATATCTCACATCTCCCCATTGCGTTCTGAAATGGTTGGGAAAATGTTGTGTTGAATGGCTCTGACATCCGTGGGAAGTTGTTTGGCTGGCCAACAGGCCTTTGAAAACCGGACTGTTGCTCCCTGATTTGGGGTGTATCTTCACCTCGTAAAGCTCGTAATTCTTTTATCGCCTAATAGTGATCCATTTTTCAACCACCTGAAAATAAAAGAAAGAAATAAAAATTACAGATAAAATTAAGGAAAATTATATACAAGTAAAATTGATAGCTTCAAAATTAATAACTCAAGAAAAATAAGTCCCCGGCAACGGCGCCAAAAACTTGATCGGTGAAATCACACATGTAACGCAAGCGCACGTATCGCTCAAGTAGTATAAAAATATCGATCCCACAAGGACTTAATTTCTACTGTTGTTATTAATTATTGATTCTATTTATTTACAGATATCTAATTAAAGGGAGAAGGGAATGATTGCTTGATTGGTTGGTTGAATGTGGATTTACTGAATAAATAAATAAATAAAATACACTAAAGAAAATACTAAGGAAAATAAACAAAAGACATAAATAACTAGGGTTGTGATTCCACACAATATTATATAATATGAATTGATTCTCTTATATACGTGTAATAAATCAGTATGTTAACCTAGAACACGAAGATATGCAAAAGCCTCTGTCGATGGTCAGACACAAATACCCAAATAACCTAATTAATCATATGTCTATGTTAACCAAGTTACCTGAATTCATTAAGTTCAAGTTCCAATTGTGGCTACCCCCACCTGACAGGTATATTCCTATCCTGTAAGGAAATCTATTAAGGGTTATCTATCCTTAAGGGAGATCGTGAGCTATTGAATCTAAGGCTAAAACCTAAAATCCCTTTTCCAAGTTCATTTTAAGTTTACCACATCAATCTTATTGGTGATCACGCAACAAGAAGCATTAAGCTTAAGATTCAATAAACAAACTAAATTATTACCCATAATATAATTAAATCAATTATTAAGCATGTGAATATTGTGTTTCACCACTTCCCTAGAATAAACAGAAAGTGAATGGGTTAGGGGATCCATATTTAATATTCAAACCTAGGAATCTTACTTATTATAATATAGAATTTGTCAGTATTATCCAATTAAGTCAAACCAGCCATACAGGTGGTGTCATTACTTGTCCATAAACTAGCCATATAGGCGGTAATCATCTGTCACCTAAAGACCGATCATATAAGTGGTGTCACATTATGTTACATAAATAAAACCAACCATTAAGGCGGTATTAACTTTTAATTCATGTGATAAGATTATAATTTCCATATTATAAATTAAGTGAGATTGACTAGATAATCATATTAAATTTTTCACCCGTCCCCCAACGGAAATTAAGTACGAAACATAAAATAAAAATAAAACAAATAAATTGTTATTACAACTAAAAATAAAAGTACATAATTAAAAGTTCAAAAATATAAACACACAAGATACAGTCCTCAGATTCTTATTCAGAACCTTCTGGAAAGTATGAAATTTACAAATTAAATGACTTGATATTTATAGGCAAAATTTTGCCTCCACCAATTTCTCCATAAATTTCTCCAACAAACATGCCACCAAACATGACACCAAATATGACACAAAACATGGCACCAATTCCTCCACCAAACATGTCTATTTTTTTTTTTTTTTTGAAAATGACTTTAATAATTACACATAACACACTTCCGGTTGTTTTATCAATTTCGATCATGAAATATTCAGAATTCGAAATTATTATGAACGTCAAGGTTGTAGATCTTTGAGTCTTCTTTAATCTGAAACTTGAATCACCTCAATCCAATATCAGAGTAAGAAGTTATAGCCAAATTACGACAATTGTGCAAAGTAGAAATTTCTGAAATTGTACTTCGTTAGAACGCCATTTCAAGTTTCCAATCTCCAAATTCAAATGTCAAGTCTAGTTTTTGCCCTTATTTGTTCCATATTTCATCCCGAATAATTCTATTGAGTCTCGATTTTATTTTATCTGCAAAATAAACTAAAACACATCAAAACGTTCATAAAACTCGAGAAACTATACAAAATATTAGGTCAAAAGGGCGGTAAAGAGTGATATATTTTCCGCTCATCACACACATAAAATAAAGTATCAATCAATTAATTGTGCCCAAAATATTCACAGGTCTAGTTTAAAAGAGTAATATTTTTGTCATAAAGCTATATCAGAATTCACACTTTTTGGCAATGGTAATTTATTTATATACAAAAATAGTTTTTTTAATAATAATACATCTTTAATTCTTGTAACGAACTTTGAGCCAGTGACACCCAAACCAGTTGGCTTTAGGGCACTAGGTGTTAAGACACCATTACAGACTTAATTTCTCGGATTTCAGATGTTAAAAAAAGAAGTGTCAGATTTCCTTAAACTTTCTCTTTAACCTATGTAACGAGCTGTGGGCCAGTGACTCCCAAACCAGTTGGCCATAGGGCACTAGGTGTTAAAACACCCTTACAGACTTAATTGCTCGAATTAGAGAGGCTACAAAATTGAACTTATTTATAAAAAAAATTACAAACTCAAGCTCTACCGTTTTACGCGAACAATCACTGCTTACTAAGGTAAGATGTCCAGTTACTAAGTAAAAACTTGATTATTATCATTTTTTTAACTAACTAAAGCTCTACTATTTTAAGCGAACAATCATTGCTTGCTGAGGCAAGATGTCCGGTTACTAAGTAAAAACATGATTTTTTTTATTTTTTTTAAATTATTTTTTTGAATAAAAACACAAATTACACTGCCTTTAGGTGCTACCTCCAACAAAATAGATAACTGAATATTACAAAATTTTCACTTACAACACATGTTCATATGTTACCGTGTATGTTGATAATACCTGTCAAATGGGCATATGGAGGTCAAATTTAATCAATATTATAGAGAATTCATACATTTAAATGATTCAAAAGAAATAAACAAAAATAAATTATTACGAATTATTTTGAGATGCGTTTCAGGAGAAAAACTCTTTACACAGCCACCTCTGAACAACAATTCCACTTGGTTAGTCAAATATTTGTTGTTAGTTTGTGTGTAGTTTTTTTTTTTTTTTGGAAAAACACAAAAGAAAATCAACACAAAATAATTATTTTTTACACACAAAATAACAACAAAGCAAAAACAACATAATTTTTTTTTTACATAAAACAACAACACAAAAATGATATTTTTGAAAAAAAACACAGCAACGAAAAATAAAAATGAAAATTATCTAGTTAACTATCCTCTCCCTCAACCAATTTGAGACATTGTCCCCAATGTCTGAATAATAAGAAGTAGAGTTTAGAAGATATCAGCTAGTTACTGTGGAATTGACAATTGAATCTACAACATTGCTACTAAAAAGAAATGTTACATATTAAAATAATACAAATAAATTAAAACTGTAAATGATATGTACTGATAGTTGTGATTATTGCTCACATCTTCCTCTGATTTTATGTCCAGTAACGGCTTGAACGCCCTCTATGGGTCGAAGATATATTTCCCATCCAATTTTCTTATAAATTGGCAAACAAGGTCTTTTAAATTCAGATTCCTGAGACTGTATTGTTGTCTTTCTTTTTGAAATTATGTATGTAAGTTACAAATCAATTTATCAAATCCATTTCAAGAGTCAATGATATATTATCTAAAGACTCATTACTCAAGCCATCTTTAATGGATTGATTTTTATCTTCATGAATGTCAGACATCATTCCTAAAGAATGACAACGAGTATGCACGTCCATCGTGCGCATTTATAACAAACTCTTAATTTCTTAGCTCTCTGTTTCTTAGCATATGTGCTTTTCTCCAAACCAGGTATGTAAGAGATGAATGCATCAAGAAATTTAAGTTCTAATGTTTTAACCACTTCTTTCTTGTAAATGTTTAACATTTTTGTGGGTGGTCGACGTGTCATGACATTATCTTTAAAATATATTCTACGTGTATATTTTATAGTATTAATGTCTTTTATATCTTTTAAAGTCCATCCAATTCCCTATTTATGTTCTCTCAATACATTTAATAACTTACCTTCTTGACCGTTTGTAAGAGAAGAAGATATTACCGCATGGTAAGTTTATTTATTACCAAGAAATGTATATTTCAATCCTTCAGGCAAAGTCTTTAATTCCAATTTCGGTGCTTCTTCATGTTTCTCTTCTTCAAGTGTTTCTAGTTCCTTAAAATTTTGTTTCCCTTCATCGTCTTCCAGTACTTGTGTAGAATCAAGTAAAGAAAAATTATTAGAAAAATCTGAATCTAATTGTGTGTTTGATTTAAAAAAATAAGTTGTACAGGTTTTCATAGGGTCAGATTCACTCCCCCGAATATGTTCTTCTAAAATTGGTTCAATTAGTTCCATGTTCTCATTTTCACAGTCCTCATCGTATGTTTGCTTGCACATATTAAAAACATTAAGCTCCAACAACATATTGCCAAAGGATAAATTCACAATTCCATTCATGCAATTAATTAAAGCATTAGCTGTTGCTAAAAATGGGTGACCAAATATTACAGGAATTGACTTATAACTGTCTGCTACAGGTCATGTTTCCAAGAAAATAAAATCCACAAGATATATGAATTTATCGACTTGTAATAACACATCTTCCATAATTTCTTTCGGTACATTGACTAATCTATCGGCAAGTAAAAGAGTAGTTGATGTTGGTTTTAACTCACAAATTTTAAGTTGTTGGTAAACCGAAAATGGAAGCAAATTGACACTGGCTACAAGATCAAGCAAAACATGTTCAATTTTTTGATTTCTAATCATACATGAAATAGTTGGACAACCAAAGTCCTTGTATTTTAATGCATTATTGGTTGAGAGAATGGAACTTACTTGTTCAGCTATAAAAGCTTTCTTTCTTACCTGATGTTTTCTTTTAACAGTGCACAAATCTTTCAGAAATTTTATGGTATCTGCTGGATGACATCTAACAAAGGAATATTGACATTTACATGTTTGAATATTTTATATATCTCTAGGGAATGGTTCAATTTCTTTGTTTTTAATGCATAGGGAAATGAAGGTGCATGAGAAAAATTATTATCATCAACGATAGGTAATGGTTCATCAACCTCTTCCTTACCCTCTGAATCTGATTTATTTTCAGCGAGGTTCAAGAATAGGTATGTGGATGACCTTACTATTGTAAAGAGTAATAATAGATTTGACATAGTCTATATGTTGACTACTAGAACTACCATCGTGTGGGTTTTGATGACTCTTGGGGTTTGACTATGGTTGTGCAGGAAACTTCCCATTCTCATTAATGGTAAATGCAAAAGTGTTTTTGGAGAAAGTTTCTTTCAGATCAATCAATGTTTGCACATTTTGGTTATTGATGGCTTCATGTTTCTCAATAAATGCATGTAAGGTATCTTCAAGGGTTTTCCTAGGCGATGGAACATATGATGCGTAACTCTAGAAATTTTGGAAATTCTGGTGTATCTGAGGAGGTTGTTGCGATGATTGTTCTTGGTTATCATTCCTCCAATTGAAGTTTGGATGGTTTCTCCTACCAGAATTGTAGGTTTGGGAGTATGGGTTTGGATTTGGTCGTTTGAAGTTGTTTATGGAACTGACTTGGTCATGGAGACATTCTTGCAAGGCTTGTAAGGTTGGGCAAACTTGTGTGATATGTTCATTTGAATTACAGATTTGACACGTGACATCTTGAATTGACTTGACATGATCACTTTTCCTCATTTCTAATGTCTCGACTTTTTTAGCTAGAGATGCATATTTAGTAGAAAGGTTATGGTCTTCCCTTAGATTAAAATACCTCTACTAGATGACTGTGGTTTTACAGATGACTCATAAGTGTCAACTATGTCCTATTGTTGTGCATTCTCTGCTATGTATTCTAGGTAATCTAGTGCATTTTCAGGATTTTTATCCCCAAATTCACCATTACACATCATTTCCACTACTTGTCTACCTTGGGGTGTTCAACCCTAATAGAAGTAGGCAACCAGTCTCCATGTTTCAAACCCGTGATGTGGAAAAATATTCACATCTCTTTAAATCTCTCCCAATATTGGTAAAGTGTTTCCCCCGACTCTTGTGTGAAAGTTGTAATTCTCCTCTTAAGGAAGTTTGTCCTGTGAGGGGAAAATATTTTTTTTTAGAAACTGTTCTTGCAAATCATCTCATGTTCTGATGGACCCTGACTTAAGGTTCTGCAGCCAAATTTTAGCTTTATCCTTTATAGAAAAGGGAAAAAACTTTAATCGAATTATATTTATGCTGTAATTTTGGTCTGTGTAAGTGTTATATATCTCTTCAAATTCCCTTAAGTGCTGATAAGGATTTTCTGATTCTAGACCGTGGAATGTGGGTAAAAGTTGGATGACACCTGGTTTTAATTTGAAATGTGCTGCATCTGGGGGAAAAACAATGCAAGATGGTGATCTTGTCCTAGTGGGATTCATGAATTATCTGAGTGTCCTATGATTATTAAGATCATCATGCTAAGACTCGTTTTCTTCATGATCAACTGGATTTTCAACTCGGGCAGATGGATTTCATTTTGGTTCTCAGCTATTTTGACTGATTATGAAGGTGATGAAGACTCTTTATTTGATCTATCGCTGGATGATCGAGACTAATGTCTCATGCAACCTAAATGCAGAATATATGCTAAAATTTAAAAAATGCAAATGTAATACTTACCAAAAGAAAAAAATAATAAACAAGTGAAAGAACGAGAACATAAAGTTTAAAAAAATTACCAAAAATATAATACAAATGTGGTGATTAAAAAAAATTAGATACGGAAAATATAAACAAAAGAAATATAAAATAAAAAAATAAAAAGAAAAGAAAAGAAAAGAAAAATATAAGGATGTTAAGTTATTATTCTATCTACTAAATTATATTCCCCGCAGCGGCGCCAAAAACTTGACACACTCAAAAAATGGTGTTTTACTCCAAAGTATAAGTGTCTAAGTAATAAAATAACCAGGTAAGTCCGGGATCGATCCACAGAGAATAGATTTAGTAAAATAAAATAATAATTTGAGTGAAAATAAAAGGATTGAGTTGTTTGAAGTG